>MU683619.1:33421-48565 GCA_026770625.1 Nicotiana glauca
TTCCTTAATCACCTGAAGATCGACTCTTAAATCACCTGCAACTGCCCGTGCTGCTTATGAATTTAATGACTCCCTATTATAACTGAACCAAAACCTTGAACACGCAAATCTCAATTCTCCATATCATAACACATAGACCATACCACACTAGGATAACATGAGGACTTCTATCTCTCTCTTGTGCCGCAGACATCGACGCACTCAACTAATCAAGAACTTTCATGATCCCATATAGGAGAAAAATTATTACACACTCCATGCTTCGCATACCCATAGGAAATATACTCATTTTCAAACCACGGTAAAACACATCAAGAACTTTTTCTCCCAATTCCATTGCATAAGCTAAACTGCCAGGACTGAATCCTTCTACCCAAACCAAGTTAAGCAAAATGCCAGCAATCCATAGCTTTGCTGCACAATACCTGTAAGACTCATTACCTCGAACACATACAAAAAATTAATCATATCCTTATCATACCGACTCGGTTTATTATCAAGCTATCCCATTTATCTAATTTCTTCTTTGATTCATCATTGATGGATATTCTCCCTTGCTGTAGCACCACAATACCTCCACTCAGGTTACCACACGAGACTCACACACAAGACCACACTGTCTAAGACCTATAGGCCACTGAATACCCTCTCGAACGCTTCCCAGAAATGCCACATTCCGGAATGCGTTACCTTAAAGAACTTCCTGCGAATCTGAATTCGTTTACCATTACCTTCCAAATGAGGATATGTAGAATCCCATGATTAACACAAAGTATCACAAGTCTTGATATTTTCTAATGAAAATACAGTCTCTAGCCACATACACAAACTTAAGATACCTGATTGTTACATGCAAAATCTTGAACATAGTAAAACCATTCTCGAGAGTCATTCACTCTTATTCAGCTGTAATTCACCTGCCCTAAATGAACGGAACCACTCGTGTCTTATTAGTACTCTGACACCGCAGAACATGATCTCATACAGATACAAACAACTATCTTTCTTCTTTATATACTGAGCATTCTTTATCAACAGCAGCTCAAAAAATACCCTAATATTTCCTCACATTTACGAAAGTACCCTATAACCTTTGCAAAAATTTTCCCTTCACACGTACCATCCTCAGCTCAATTTCTGCAACCAGAACTGATCCGCCAACATACCTCGAGACAGAACCAACATAGTACCTAACAGTGCAATCAGCTAATCAATAGCTACCTCCCCAACTTGGCTCGAAACCAAATACCAGGACACGCTCAATAAATCCTTAATACTTTTACTCTAATGAAACCACAACATTATAGTGAGATTAAACTCAAGTCATTTACAAGTTTTGTGACTACACAGATCATCTAGCACTGACATTCTCTGCAAACCTCGCATTCATTTCCACATCAGCTGAGTCCACTTGCTTAAGCGTCCTAATTCTTCAAATTACAAAACATACCCTTCAATTACACAGGAGATATTTTAACATAGGATCATACCGCTCAAAAATACTCCGCAGGAGATAACCCACCTGCTTCACCTCATTTCAATATTTCAACATGCCTTCCACCATCATATACGTATTACACCGCCATTTAGTCTTTCTGAGTCTATACTCATACTGCCACATGGAATGTACTTTACTTTCCAACTAAGAGACATGAAAATATTCTTCACGCGCCCATAACTCGGACTACACATTAAAGCACAATAGGAATCGAACACTCGACAGCTCATCCATTATTCAGTAAACTCTTTCGTCACTACCAAGATCATGTAGATACACCCCACGGTACTAACATACTCATCACATGGATATCCAGCCGTCATTCCGGCTAATAAGAACAACACTGAACATATAAGTTCAAACACTTGCTCACACAATTAGCACTTCGGTGCTCAAGCCATAGGCAAATATCCGGCCTCAAGTCCTCCAGACTGGCCCAACATGAACTCACGGAGATTACCTCTCGTCCCTTGATCGGGGATTCACAAGCCATTAAGGCACATATACTACTGAGCGCTCACCTGCGCACACAGTCGTGTGGAAGAAATTTTAAGAGTTATATCTCGGGCTGAATCAAGTACGCACGATAAGAATTCCAAGAATGAGAAGTTTTCCTAGAGGTTCCGCAGCCTCTCGAGGATAAATACAAACGTCTCCGTACCGATCCGCGAGACTCTACTAACCCTGCTCATGACTCGTGAGACCTAGTAAACTAGGCTCTGTTACCAACTTGTCACGACCCAAATTCCATACCCGATCGTGATGGCGCCTCTCGTGAAGACAAGGCCAGCCAACAACCCCAAATCCTCTTATTAAACAGCTATTAAACATAATGAATAGAAAATACATCTTAGTGGCGTTTAACTATTAATTCCATCCCAATACAACCCGACCGGGGTGTCACAAGTCACGAGCATCTAACAAGTAGGGACACTACTACTGGACCAACAAAGTATATGTATACAAGATGAAACTGAAATTCAAAGGTGGAATGCGGTGCCGCGAACGCTGGCGGTCACCTTGCTCAACTACCACAATATGGCCTTCGGTCCTGCTAATAACCCGCTACCGGATAGGCAATACCTGCAACTGCATGCATGGTACAGGGAGTAAAGTGAGTACTTCCAACTCAGTGGTAATAAAAGTGAATAACAATTGAAAGTAAAGAAACCCAAAAAGGGCACAAATAATGCTATCTTAAGCAATAAACCAAATAGACAGTAGAATCCATGAAATTATAGCAAAACATTCTCTTTAAGGAAATCAATTGAACAAGAATACACAAATAAGNTCAGTCATTGTTACCTGACTGAAACACATACAACAGTGTCATTGTTACCATTGTTCATATCAAAGGGGTACCCCATGCTCACTGTGGGTGTGTAGACTCCAGAGGGGCTCCTTCAGCCCAAGCACTATCAATAAGGCCTGAAAACCTGAATAATATCAACACAAGGCCTGAAAGCCTGCTCTCAATACACTCGAGGCCTGAAAGCCTCCTCACAGAACACTCCAGGCTTGAAAGCCTCCTCACATAACACTCCAGGCCTGAAAGCCTCCTTACATCACTTATCATGCCCTCACATATGGCCCTCGGCCCCAATCAGTCCAAAAATAGTCAAAAAGCCCCTCGGACATCAGTAAAACAGTGATACTCAGCTCAAATGATAGTTCAAATATCAGTTAAAACTCTAGGTTTGAGTAAAATATAGCTGAGTTCATAAAACAGTGTAAATCACACGGACTGAGTTCAAATAGTATTTCAAACAGTGAGGGAAAACGGTGATGATAATTCATAAAGAGTTCAAACAATCGGCAATAAGCCCCAAGTATGACAATAAGCCCAAGTCATAATGATAGCAGCAAATAATTGTAAATACGCAGTAAAAACCAACAACGGGGACGGACCAAGTCACGATCCCCAACGGTGCTCTACCCCACGCTCAGGTCCAGCGCACAAGTCACCTCAATACAGCACTAGGATGTGCAAATCCGAGGTTTTAAACCCTCAGAATATCATTCACAAGTATTACTCACCTCGAACCGGTGAAATTCCTCGTTCGTGACGCCTTTGCCCCTCAAATTGGCCTCCACGCGCATCGAATCTAACCAAAACCAGAGCGAATACATTACAATATGATAAGGGAACAATACCCAATCGAAAACAATCGAAATATATCAAAAATCTCGAAACTAGCAAAACCCGAGCCCCGGACCCGCTTCTCGAAAAATTACGAAACTCACATTTCCGAAATCCTCATCTCGCCACGAGTTCATACAAACCAAGAACTCCCAAATCCGAGCTCAAATGACCTATCAAATCCCAATTTGAAATATCAAAAGCTCAAGCCCTAGTTTATCAATTTTTGGCTTAATTTCCATGAATTTCTAGACCAATTTCATAATATAATCGTATTTTAAGTTCAAAAATCTTATCTCCAATCGATTTCTATCGAAACCCTCTTCAATCTACACCAAGAAGCTCTCAAAATGACCAACCATAGAGGAAAAATGGCTCAAAATCGCGGAAATGAGCTTTTAAAACATTCTGCCCAGCTCTAAAATTTTCTTCTATGCAATCGCAAACGACCCTCTGCGATCGCAATGCACAAATAAACCTCAGCTCTAATTAATTCTATACGAACGCATAAATTCCCATGCGATCGCAATTCACTGACCAAGCACACAATGCGATCGCATCCACATCTGTGCGAACGCAATGCACAACAGCCCAGCCCACAAACCCCTCTTATGCGATCGCAATGACACTTATGCTATCGCAGAGGCAAAATTTCCTGCAACTCGAACCTGAAATTTCTGCTATCTTTTAAAGCATAAAGTGGTCCGATTGATCATCCAAAACTCACCCGAGGCCCTCGGGACCCCAACCAAACATGTCAACATATCCCATAACATCATACGAACTTGTTCCAATCCTCAAAACACATCAAAAAACGCTAAAACCATTAAAACACATCGGATTCAAGCCTAGTTTTCTTCAAAACTTTCGAATCTCACATTCGATCAAAAACCCAATCAAACGACGTCCGAATGACCTGAAAATTTGTAGACATATCCAAAATCACCTAACGAAGCTATTGCAATTCTCGGAATTCTATTCCGACCCTCGGATCAAAATCTCACATATCAACCGGAATCCGCCAAAATTCCAACTTCGCCAATTTAAGCGTATTTCTACACCGGACCACCAAGTTCAATTCTGATCGCACTCCTAAGTCACAAATCACCTCCCGAAGCTAACCGAATCATCGAAATTCACATCCGAGCCCTCTAACTCACAAGTCAACTTCCGGTTGACTTTTCCAAAACAAGCTTCCTTCAAAAGGCTATGTGCCTTATTTTCAACCAAAACCAATTCAATTACACTCGATCAACTCTAATACTGATATAAAAACATGAAGCAACACAATAAGGGAAAAACAGAGCAGTAACACATAAGACGACGGGTTGGGTCGCCACAAAGTTGTTATGATCGGGTCACATAAAATGCACACCCGAATTAGGAGTTATGTACCATGACTATACCACGGGAACCGTACCCATAGTCACGATAGTTAATTAATCATGCCTAAAGCATTTCTACGATGTTCATGATTTAAAACTAATTCGAAGTTCAATATAAGGCTATTGATTGTATACAAGCTTGATATAGATGGGTTGGACCTTTAATTATTTTTGAAAGACTTGGGCCAATAGTAAGCCCATTAGGCTATCAAAAATTAATGAACAAAAGTGCTAAGATTTGATTGGGCTCGAAATTGAGCCCAAAAGCGAAGAGAAGTAGAAATTAAAGGCACGCCTAGTTCGGATTCAACCAACGCTGCATCACCTGGGCCACTACTAGGCCCAACCACTTCTGGCAAGAGAACCTTCGACATTAAGGCCCTATTGAAGCTTAATTTCTTCTAAATCAGTGTGACACAAAAAAAAATCTGGGAAAAATCAAATGCTGAACAACCATATTAGGCTTTAATTTATTAACAAGAAATTAGTAATACAATATTAACTTAAACTACTTTAATCACATTAAGATCAGCCATGTAATTATTTTAACCGTAAATAAAAATCTATGATACAAACTGGATATCACTTATCAATTAGCTACCGACTTTCTTTTGAATATGGATGCATTAGGATATCAAAAACTCAAATGGAGTACCAAATTTGAAGAACAATAACGTATGGTATTGATTGGGCCCAAAATTGAGCCCCAGAAGTAGAAAGAATCCAGAAACCACACAAGAGGTGATTTCGACCAGGCCTTCTCAATTGAGCTAACATCTGGCCCAACGATTTCAACAAGAAGGCCTTTGGCATTGCTGAGATCTTACTGACCCTCAATCTTTGATAAAAAAATATTACATCAAATTAAAACAAAATTAGAGTATATTGATAAACCATGCCATAAGCCTTAAATCTTTAATATGCCATTAGTAATACAATATCAACTTGAACTACCTTAAACTATTTATTAATCCAATAACATTAGGCGTGTAACTACTTCAGCAGTACTGGAGTTCTAGTTAACAGATCTGAATGTCATTTAATGTACTTCTTTTAATCATGTATGAAATTTGACCTCAAACTTACAAGATGGCCAACAAGACCAGCATTCTATTCAACACTTTTAATAAATGAACATAATGAGTTGACGACACTATTTATTTTGAACCCTCAAACAACAAATATGAAAAGAAGAACCCTTTGGCATTCACCCTATGAATATCCTAACCATATTATAGACTAATAAATCCAACACATGAAAGATAAACTATTCAGAACATTCAACACTAGGCATACCAACTAATTCATGGAACAACACAACAGTTTTAATGTACTCAAGTATAAGCTAGAGAGGAAGAAGCTAAAGAAACAGAGTCCAATGACTTTAAAAAATGAAGAAACTAAAATTTAATAGGAGCATAAAACTTCACAACAGCAGTACACCCTTCAAAAAACATGCTTGTGTTTCATTCATCATTCAAAGCTCAAGAGATACCTGGTTACAAGGAACAAGAACAAGGCAGTGAATCTTTAAGAAACAACAGAAAGGCAACAGGAAACCAATGAAACTAGTAGCAAAGAAACAACAGTATCACAACTTCAACCTCAAACCATCTTGCAGCTCACGAAACCTAGAAATTTCAAAGGAAAATTTATTCTAACTTAAGTCGAAATCAAAAAAATAGATCAGCTACCAATGGAACAATATGGCTGAACTTTTAGAGGTGTTTTTAGGTTTTGAAAATATGTCTAGAATGAAGGAGTCCCTTTTCTTTTATAGGGTATCCTAAAATAGCATAAAAAAGCATATTCTACCCTAAATTCCATAAGGGTCAGATAATACAACATCTTTTGACAGTTGTATGTCCTTTTTTCAACCCAATTTCAGCATTTACATGCTAAGAATAGGGCAGCTGTACAAAATGCTAGAACCTTCTGATATTTACCTTATGTAAAACCAGTTTTACCCCGTTCATTTACTGATTATTTTAATTCTAACCAGCCCTGACCTAAATTCTGATTTCAAAACTCTTGTGGAACCTCCTAGAACAATCTAGAAGATTCCAGCACTAGGGGTCTTACGCTTGTTTCAATGTCTTTTTAATTTTGAAATGAATTTTAGGCTTAAGGGTATTTAGGGCTTAATTCAAACCATTTAATCCTAAACTAGTGAATTAGCAAGTTAAACTTAAACAAGAACACTGAATTTTAAAACCTTTATTTTAAACAGTAACAAAACAGGGTGATGAAGCCAAGAAAACCTAGAAATTAAACTAATCAATTTGCCAATCAAACGAGTTAATCAGCTAAGCTAATATTTCTAAAACTAAATCAGAAACAGGTCTGATAGGTTGTTAATTAACTCTTAAAGTTATTCTAATCAACTTAAACTAAACTTTGAAACGAATATAAAAGAAAAACAAATACAAAAACAAAAAATTAGAACAATCAACTTATCAAAACCTAAAAATTAAACCTATTTAACCTAACTTTATGCATTCGAAATTAAACTTCAAATGATGAAACTTTAGCATGCTTTAATTAAACTAATAAGCAGATGCAAGCAAATAAACTAGACAGTTATGAAAAATAAAAGAGAAAACCTAAATTTGCAACAACCTAAAACATGCGGTCAAATGAAGAAAGAAGATGAAAGAGATAAACAAGAGAAGAAAGGAAAAAGAATGGAAAAGGAATTACCAAAACTCGCTTCGAATTTGAACCAGTCAAGAACTCGAACAAGCTTTATCGGGGTAAAATGAACTTGGACGACCATTAATCGACTATTCTCAATAAGAACAGACGACTAATTTCAAACAAACCATAAATTGAACGGAAATCAAAAGGGAAAAAACCAGGGTTTGACTTTTAGATCCAAGATTTGAGAATTTCCAGACTTGTTTGAGAGAAATGGTTGGGATCTATGGGAAGAGGATGGTGAAGTGATTCTACGGTGTTAATTTGAGGCGGTTTGGAGGTACTCCGCCGCCGTAATACGATTTTCGGGCGGCGAAGAGAGGCGGAGCCGGTGAGGGGTTATAAGGGCGGCTAGGGTTTTTATTAGAGAGACATGAGATGTAAATGAAACAGGTTTCTAAGGTCTAGGGAGGGGGGATGGGGGAGGGGGGAAAGGGGGGTTCGGACAGTTTTAAGGGAATTAGGTGACCAGTTTCGAGCCGTCGGATCACAAAAATTCAACGGCTATGATTGAAAGACGGGAAAACGGGGTCATTTTGATTATTAAGGGAAATAGACCGGGTATTGAAGGGAATTAGGCTGGACATGGGCGGATTTGGGGATGAAAATTTGGCCTAATTTCGAGCCTTTCTTTAATTCCTCCTTTTTATTTTTGTATTTTCTTTTCCTTTTTTTGGTTATTTTAAAAAAATTAAACTCTAAATTAAATCCTAAATTAATCTAAATTATAAAATCAAAATAATTATCTATTTATAATAATTATAAAATTAGTTAAACCTAAATTAATGAAGAAAAAATTACTAATCTAGCATTAAAAGCTAAAAATGTAAAATGAATGATATTTTTGTGATTTTCATTTCATTAAAGCAATTAATTAACCAATTAATCTTAAACTATGAACACAAAATCTAATATGCAATGCATAAAATTTTTGACATTTTTTGGGGAATTTTTCATGATTTTAACAAAATTAAACGTGCACGAAAATGCAAACAATTAATAAAATCCTACAAAAATCCTATAAAATTGAAAACAATTTGGAAAAAATTTATTTTCTTTAATTTTATAGGAGTATTTCTAATAGGGCAAAAATTACATGCTCACATAAATTATTTCCAGCATATTCACTAACAAGATACAAAGTATTCTAGCGATTATGAGTAGCAAACTACAATGTATTGAATATGTTTCTTTTTGTATGATTTTAATTTATCTTTTCGAATATTTAATCTTCTATAGACTTTATTCTTGAGTCCCAATTTGGTTAATATCTTTCTACTCGTGTGATTTATTTTTTCTTTGTCTTTGCTTAGTTTCTTTTACGTTGTTGTAGAGTAGTTGATGGATATATACTATGGCCATATTTCGTGTTTTCTTAATGCATCACCATTTAAATTGTAAAACTGTCTAGAGAGTTTTGTTAAGTCCAATAAAAGTATATATATTGTTATATTTTATTTTTACTAGCGACTTTTATATGACATTTAAAAAAGTATCAAAAATTAATCGAACCGTACCGATAGCGAAGAGAAACCGACATGATTGAGACGATTTCGAAAAGTTTAATTTTGATTATAAATAATAGAATAACCGAAAAATTAGTATGATATAAATTTTATGAAATAACGGGCCGAACCGAACGATTGACACCCCTATCCCACATCTCATTTAATCTTTCTTTTNTTCACCATATCCAATGTCATTTCCACTACCCAAAAAGTTTCCGAGACCGAAAAAACCGAAACTTTCGTTTCCCGTTTTGCTCCTGACGAACCCAGAAAGGGTTCCGACGTTCTCGTGGAGGCCCTCGAAAGAGAAGGGGTTACGGACGTCTTTGCATACCCAGGTGGCGCTTCCATGGAGATTCACCAAGCTTTGACTCGTTCAAGCATCATCCGCAACGTGCTGCCACGTCACGAGCAGGGCGGTGTGTTCGCCGCTGAGGGTTACGCACGCGCCACTGGCTTCCCCGGCGTTTGCATTGCCACCTCCGGCCCCGGCGCCACCAATCTCGTCAGCGGCCTCGCGGACGCGCTACTGGATAGCGTCCCCATTGTTGCTATAACCGGTCAAGTGCCACGTAGGATGATCGGTACTGATGCTTTTCAGGAAACTCCTATTGTTGAGGTAACTAGATCGATTACCAAGCATAATTATCTCGTTATGGACGTAGAGGATATTCCTAGGGTTGTACGTGAGGCTTTTTTCCTCGCGAGATCGGGCCGGCCTGGCCCTGTTTTGATTGATGTACCTAAGGATATTCAGCAACAATTGGTGATACCTGACTGGGATCAGCCAATGAGGTTGCCTGGTTACATGTCTAGGTTGCCTAAATTGCCCAATGAGATGCTTTTAGAACAAATTGTTAGGCTTATTTCTGAGTCAAAGAAGCCTGTTTTGTATGTGGGGGGTGGGTGTTCGCAATCGAGTGAGGAGTTGAGACGATTTGTGGAGCTCACGGGTATCCCCGTGGCAAGTACTTTGATGGGTCTTGGAGCTTTTCCAACTGGGGATGAGCTTTCCCTTTCAATGTTGGGTATGCATGGTACTGTTTATGCTAATTATGCTGTGGACAGTAGTGATTTGTTGCTCGCATTTGGGGTGAGGTTTGATGATAGAGTTACTGGAAAGTTAGAAGCTTTTGCTAGCCGAGCGAAAATTGTTCACATTGATATTGATTCAGCTGAGATTGGAAAGAACAAGCAGCCTCATGTTTCCATTTGTGCAGATATCAAGTTGGCATTACAGGGTTTGAATTCGATATTGGAGAGTAAGGAAGGTAAACTGAAGTTGGATTTTTCTGCTTGGAGGCAGGAGTTGACGGAGCAGAAAGTGAAGCACCCGTTGAAATTTAAAACTTTTGGTGATGCTATTCCTCCGCAATATGCTATCCAGGTTCTAGATGAGTTAACTAATGGGAATGCTATTATAAGTACTGGTGTGGGGCAACACCAGATGTGGGCTGCTCAATACTATAAGTACAGAAAGCCACGCCAATGGTTGACATCTGGTGGATTAGGAGCAATGGGATTTGGTTTGCCCGCTGCTATTGGTGCGGCTGTTGGAAGACCGGATGAAGTTGTGGTTGACATTGATGGCGATGGCAGTTTCATCATGAACGTGCAGGAGCTTGCAACAATTAAGGTGGAGAATCTCCCAGTTAAGATTATGTTACTGAATAATCAACACTTGGGAATGGTGGTTCAATGGGAGGATCGGTTCTATAAGGCTAACAGAGCACACACATACCTGGGGAATCCTTCTAATGAGGCGGAGATCTTTCCTAATATGTTGAAATTTGCAGAGGCTTGTGGCGTACCTGCTGCAAGAGTGACACATAGGGATGATCTTAGAGCTGCCATTCAGAAGATGTTAGACACTCCTGGGCCATACTTGTTGGATGTGATTGTACCTCATCAGGAACATGTTCTACCTATGATTCCCAGTGGCGGAGCTTTCAAAGATGTGATCACAGAGGGTGATGGGAGAAGTTCCTATTGAGTTTGAGAAGCTACAGAGCTAGTTCTAGGCCTTGTATTATCTAAAATAAACTTCTATTAAGCCAAACATGTTCTGTCTATTAGTTTGTTATTAATTTTTGCCGTGGCTTTGAAAGTTGTTACTGTTGTACTATTAAGTAGTTGATATTTATGTTTGCTTTAAGTTTTGCATCATCTCCCTTTGGTTTTGAATGTGAAGGATTTCAGTAAAGTTTCTTTCTCTATTTGCAACATCCACTTGGTATCTGGAGATTAATTTCTAGTGGAGTAGTTTAGTGCGATAAAGTTAGCCTGTTCCACATTTTTATTTCGTAAGCTATGTCAGGCTGGGTCAGATTGGAACTTCCTCTTTAGGTTGGATGCAATTTTCTCTTAATTTCATTATTGAATTGTTGGCTTTTAATCTGAGCAAGTTGATTTGCAGCTTTATCTGAGTCCTAGGAGCAATACGTTATCTCTGTCTCCTATTTCCTAGTGGATAATCTTATGATGGAAATTTGTGGAGTTATGAAACTGTAGACTGCTAAATTTCTCTTTGTGAGGCGTCTGATAGGTATGCTTTCAATCTATAGCAGGTTGATCAGACTTTGTTTGCGTATAACAATATTACGCAAACAAACACATGGTTGAACAAATACATTGTTGTATTAGAAAAAACTTGATCTGAAAATCAATATACTAACAATTTATTAATAAATTGAAGAAAAATATTTAGCAATAAATAATGAAAAAGAAGATGTATTCTCCAAAAGAATTTAGCAAATTATTAATGAAGTTGCGGTAAAACTCCCTTGGAATTTCAAGTTCCACGGAGGACTAAGCAACTGCATCTAATACATCAATTTGATTAGACTCTTTCTAATGCTTTCTTCTGCATTCGATTTCTCCGACGAAAAAGAAGATATAAACTCACAAGAACCACCTTGGTTGTTAATGAATTATTCACCCATTGACTACTCATGATAGTCTGGAAGCTTAAGTGAGGAAAGATTTGATGAAAGAGAATGAGGTATTTGGCTGGAGAAGAAAACTTGAAGAAAGAGAAGGAGCTCTTTGGCTGGAGAAGACGCTGGTCTAAGGCGGGGGAATGGGTTAAAATTGGGGCAGGGTTGTAAGCAAACCGGGTATAATAATTGGGGTTGGGTTTTTGTTCTCTGCATGCCATATGTCCCTCCGTTAAAAATAGGGGTATAATTGATCAATACTATAACGGTGGGACTAAGAATGTATGAATAGTCAAACGGAGGATAATTTTAAACAATTTCGGATAGTAGAGTGATATATATTTGACCCTTTTCTGTATCTTTAAACATTAAGTAATTATCTCCCGAATTCTGCCTGCCTCTTATATTTCTTTGGTGGTTCCTCTTTTTTTAGGGGTGCTGTGCTGTGGGATATTTTGTGGAGCAATCCTTTTGCGGAACTACTTATATTCAAAATATTAAGTATTATTGGTTTATTTCTTTTAAAATCCAGATTTGATTTCACAACCATTATTGGGTAATTCATGATACCCATGAATATTTCTATCAAATTCTTAATGCTTCTATATAAGCACAATTGTGATTTTACTCGACTTTGAGCATGTCTTCAAAGTTGAAAATTTAGGTGTTTCTTGCATGGTGTAATACCTGTCAAAGTGGTGATGGGGACGAAAAGTTTTGCGGATGAGGGAAAGCTCTGCATTGCGTAGAAGGTCACCAAACATCTCTCTCTCTCTCTCTCTATTTCTACTAGCATCCCGTAGAAGCTGCTCAATATGTTGGGAAGACCTATATTACCGAGAAAGATGCATCAATTTTTAAAGTTAGGAAAAAACATTATTATTCATTAGTTAGTTACTATGGTTCTGGTTGATCTTGGTCCATCATAATCAGGTTTTCATCTTCTTCTTAAGTTTTCTCATTTTTGCTTTGGGGTGTGTCATCACAAAGGGAAGAAGATCCATTAGAGCATCACATGTTCTTTGAACCTTAGACAAGACTCTTTGTTTAACCCCTAACACATTGTCCTTCAATGAGGTTTTTTCCTAGGGAGAGAAGAAGAGTGGAAAGGCATGAGAAAAGCTATATCCATCAACCCGTCCAAACTTCAAGGTAGAACACCCAAAAACAATCCCCATTCTGTAGCGTGTTCTAAGTCATCTATTACTTCCACAAAAAAGTTGTTTACACCATATATGTCCATTTCAACAAGTAATTACGAAGGGTTGGGAAAAAAATCCCCAGGGTTGGGTTTGGGAGAGCGGGATATGCAGCCGTACCCTATATTTGTACCACCTTTTAACATGTACCTTATTTTTAAAAATTATTGATTTGGTAGCCAGCTGACAAAACATCTGTAATATTATGACAATTATACCCTATCTTACAAGCCATTTGAACTATGCATTTTATCTTTATCATTTGAATTCCATAGATCTCAAATTCCATTTCTGGGCTTCAAGCCTTGCAAGCTTACAAAGTAATGTGAGCATGTGATCGCTTTAAGCCACCAAATGCATCTTTCATGCAGTGTTTTTTAATTCTTAGTAGTTAGCATGTTGGCGAGTTTCAGACTAGCACAATAAAATCAGCAGTTACCGTTATTTAATTAATTGGTAGTGTGTGCTAAAAAATTGAATATATCCACTTTAACCTCTCTTTTTTATCGAGTAATAAAATTTTACTAACAGTTGGCATATCCACATTACCCTCTTATTAGTTGTATCAGTGTTGGAGAAGCTGGCATTTCCTCAAAAGCATAATGACTAGATTGATCAACTACACCGTTGATGCTTGCTCTATGCTGATTTACATGTTATAATACCAGCTTTTTCTTTTTGCAGTGGGATACTGCAGGCCAGGAGCGGTTCCGCACTATAACAAGCAGATAATCTGGGATACTGCAAGCCAGGAGCGGTTCCGCACTATAACAAGCAGTTATTATCGGGGAGCACATGGGATCACTGTGAGATATTACATTCACTGATTAGAACTTTCTCTGGCAATAAAAAAATTAGAAAAGTAGCTTAGATTTAAATTTCATTACTTCTTCTTGCTTCCTAATGCCTAAACTTGTTGAATCTTTTGAAAATACAAACAATATATGCTTATCTTTCTCTAACTATATCTTTATAAGGTAAGACATACTGTATGACAAGAGGGCTTGTTCTGATGGTAAGCAACTTCCACTTCCAACCGAGAGGTTGTGAGTTCGAGTCTCCCCAAGAACAAGGTGGGAAGTTGTTGGAAGGAAGGATGCCGGGGGTATATTTGGAAACAGCCTCTCTACCCTAGGGTAGGGGTAAGGTCTGCGTACACACTACCCTCCCCAGACCCCACTCAGTGAGATTATACTGGGTTGTTTTTGTTGTTGTTGTAAGACATACTGTCAATCACCCACTCTATGATCCTGTTGGGTCAATACTGAACCCCACTGCTGGTAAATTTCGAGTTTCAGTGAAGGTAACTGGTAGGCTAGTGTTGGCTCCGAGGTGTAATTAATTGACATTTACTCTTCTTTCCTAGTTAATATCGACTTTGATATTACTCCTTCCATCCATATTATGTCTCGGAGTTTGACCTTCCCAGATATGACCAACTGTGAGAAGACTAATACATTAGTAAAACAACTATTACTTGCAACATTTTGTCCTTTTTGGTTCTCCTTTATCCTGGCAACTTTCTAATAGTCCATTCTCTCACCTCTTCTTGTTATTGCCATGCGTCGTAAGTCTCAGAAGTCCTTAAATCACTTTTAAATATATGATGATGGAATTTTTGAAGAGGTAAGCATTGGAAAAGAAGAAAAGCCTAGTTTCTCAAATATAAAGATTTCAGTCTTCGTGTGATGTGCCAAAAAAGAAAGAGTGTCATATAAAATGAGATGGAGGAGTGATAGATTCTATTTCGTCCCATCATTGTTTTTGAAAAGTGCAGGATT
>MU683619.1:54583-92619 GCA_026770625.1 Nicotiana glauca
TTACAGCGGGTGTATGTTATAGATTAATTAGATTCACGGCACCCCTAGTTGTAAAGCTTTTTTGCTCTCTTTTCTTGTATCCTCTAGCTTAGTGTCATGGTCTTTTGAACATACTGGTTAAAGAAAAATGCTCTTCTTATTTGTGGTTATATTATGGTAGATTGTTTACGATGTAACTGAGATGGAGAGCTTCAACAATGTCAAGCAATGGCTGAATGAAATTGACAGATATGCAAATGAGAGTGTTTGCAAGCTTCTGGTGGGAAACAAATGCGATTTGGTAGAAAACAAGGTTGTGGACACACAGACGGGAAAGGTATTTTATGTTGCCTCTTTATCAGATAAACCTTTGTTTCTTTGTACTGACCGGGCTCGGTTTAGCTATACTATCAGCCTATTGAACTTGGCTTGCTGGCAAATGCTGAAAATCATCTCATTTTGTTATAATTATTCTAACAATGCTCTCATGTTCTTTTCGTTTCATTCCTTTCTTAAACTCAAGCTATGTGCCACAAATGTGTTAGTTTTTTACTATACTCTAGTAGGATTTCTGTTTTCAGGATATACATTTAGACTATAATGTCTTTTGGAGTGGAAAAGCTATCTTCCTGTTTTGGGGGTCGTCTTCTCGATAAAGATGCTGGACATCTCTTTGAGAAAAATTGATCAAGTTGAAAAAGTAAAAACTTGTAAATTTGCGTATGCTATTTTTTCTTTAGGCAAAATACATAAGTTCGCACCCGAAAAATGGACCAAATCTCTGTTACACACTTTCTGTGGACAAAAATAATATTACACACTCAATCTTTCAAAAGTGTATCTAATACACACCGCTTTTGACTAGGACTCAGCATGTGTAAAACACCACGGTACAAGCGCGTCTACTAATAAAAATACAATCTAATTATTTATTTAATTCCGGGTGTCAATTTTCTCATCTTCCCTACCCTTCCTCTTTCTCTCTCTTCCGCTAGCCAACACCGGACTATTTTCATTTATAACCCTCTTCCAAAATTTTATTTGTCATTTCCATGTCTGCCATCGCCACAACTGCTTGGGGTACCAAAATTTTGTCAGTCATTTCCATTGAAAAATTAGCGATGATGACAAAATTTTATTAAACGTGAATGAAATCAAATGGAGGTTGGAGACGGAAATAGATTGGAAGCTTGAGATTAATGCAAAATATGTATATTTAAGAGGAAATAAGAAATAATGATTTGAGAAAGAAAAAGAAACAGAAACAGAAACAGAAGGGATTTGGTTATGTCTTTGTTGATGCAGATAAGCTTCAATAGATATGGTACCCAAGCAGTTGTAATTTTCGATCTACCTTTGCCATTGTTGTATTTTCTTTTTTTAACAATGGCCTTGTTGTGGTGATGATATGGTGGTGTGAGCCATGTCTTATTGGCTTTTGTTGTTTTTATTTCTTTCTCGGATTAAATTACTTGGGCTCCTAATTTTTTGGTTGAATTGTGTGTTCTACTTTTTCGGGTGGTCCACGGAGGAGGAGATAGAGGTGGAAGAGATGGGGTTGGAGAAGATGAGGGTATATGTGTAATTTTATATTTTTTGTTTTGTTTATTTATGTTAATGACATGTGTCACGACCTTATTGGTGCGTGACATTACCCATATTTAGGTTAAGTGGTCAAGAAAAAAGTAGTGTGTATTTGATACACTTTTGAAAGGTTGAGTGTGTAATATTATTTTTGTCCACAGAAAGTGTGTAACAGAGATTTGGTCCATTGTTCGGGTGCCAACTTATGTATTTTGCCTTTTCTTTATAGTAGGGTTACGCGTGGAGTAATTTCTGCAACCATTATCTTTAGTTTCTGCGTCCTCAGTGGAAAATTGAAGACGAACATACTTTAGATGCTACAGTTGGCTAGCTCATTATTAGCAGTCATTGTGGCTTCGCATCAAACCATCATTTGGACATGTCTGCAGACACCATCATCAGTCAGAAACATTTTATACCTATGACACCAGTAATCCACCAGCAGTTATTCTATCCTCCGTCCTTGTGGCATACTCGTTTGCCTCATGAAACCCAAGTGTCACTGGAGTTAGCTCTTCATCTCAGAACTCCCTCAATTCAGTCACACTTTTGTTTGATCTGTGTCCCCTCAATGCACCTGAGTATATGAAGTCTCTGGCTAGGTGCACAATCCTGGTGTCCATGATTGCTCAAGGTACTTGGGCAGTGATTCCAGTTAGGTGTAAATTATATACTAGTATTATTTTCGGGATTGAGCAGAAGAGTGGGAGGGAGCACTATAACTTAGTTCATATGTGCAAATAAACAACCTAGAAGGTTTGTCATAAGTTATTCTTTGTGAACTTTGCGAGCGCAGGCTTTCTGGAGGTAATGTGTGGTCTATAATCAGATTGTTACATGTGAGTATATAATAATTGGTGGTGTTTGATTAATGTTTGACTTTTTGCTGTTAAAGATATATTATTCTGAAAGTTTTCCATTTCCTTGTGCTCTGGTTTCTATGGAATACCTCTGATGCTGATAGATAACACATGAAAATTGATTAATATGTGAAAGTAACCCTCTAGCAGATATGAACTACTTTAGATATTTGTAAACATGTAAAAATAGTGCTTTGCGATATTGAACTTGATGATGTAAATTTTTTTAAATGCCTTTCTTTTGATTATTCTGTATTTCTTGGTTTAGGTAGTGACATAACAAAATATGTGATTCTAATATTCTCCAAATCATTCTATCAAAGTATGAAACTACCTAGGTCTTGACCAATGTATGAACGTATGATCTAGACAGCTTAATTGTCAGTTATGTTCTTATTCCCAGTTCAAGCAATTATGCATTTGTAACATCACTTTAAATTTATTCAGGCTTTGGCAGATGAGCTAGGTATCCCTTTCCTTGAGACGAGTGCAAAAGACTCCATTAACGTGGAGCAGGCTTTCTTAACAATGGCGGGAGAGATCAAGAAAAAGTAAGTGGGCTAATATTTCCAGTCTTTAGTTATAATATCACACCATACACATTAAATAATTGCTGCCATTTGAAATAACGCTGAAGCATTGAAATAATTGATTTAATTCTTAAAGAGCCATACTATAACAGGATTTTAACATGTATTGCACATTTCCTTCCTAATGATAAAAAAGGGTATAATATCTTACCGAGAATATAGAAGGCAAAAAATGACTACTAATTAAAACTAACAAAAGGAACAATAATATAGGGGTTTAAAAATCTAATGACCATCAAGATGAAGAGCAACATGCCTTCTTGGGGGTAGGCTCCTCTGCCCCAACAACAAGAGTCTTCCCTTCTTTGATGTTAGCAGTTGCTGGCTCCTCGGAAGAAAGTGGCTTCTTACTGATTATCCGATATATTTCTGAAAGAATCGTCTGGAAAGCCTTCTCTACATTGGTTGCCTCCAATGCAGATGTTTCAATGAAAGAAAGGCCTTCTTTTTCAGCAAAGCTTTGAGCATCCTCTGTATCAACTGCTCGAAGATGCTTCAGATCCGTTTTGTTTCCAATGAGCATAATCACAATGTTCGAATCTGCATGATCCCTCAGTTCCTTCAACCACCGGCTAACATTCTCGAAGGTAGTTGGTTTTGTCACATCATATACCAGAAGAGCCCCAAGAGCACCCCTATAGTAAGCACTTGTAATGGCTCTGTATCTTTCCTGTCCAGCTGTGTCCCAGATCTGAGCCTTCACGGTCCTTCCCTCAACCTAGACACATTACCAGAATTGAGCAACAAAGATGTTCATAACATATAAAATCCTGCAATTACCAACAATTATACAAGTAACCATAGCAACAAGAACACCAAGTTTTGTTCAACGGAGTTTCAGCAAAGCAAATCTGCAAGGCAAATCTTTGTTGGATACTTGGATTACCACAAAAGACTCTACTTAAGGCATCTCTTAAAGATAGAATGCACTTAAAGTGGTTTTCCAGAATCATGTGTGACCTCATTGAGCTTACAATTTAACATGTAATAGAGATGAATGATAGCTGAATAGAAATGACTAAGAAGTAAAGGCAGTTAAGCACGCACTAGAGAAAGGTATTAAAAGATGACATGCAAATAGTAGAAGGTAGTTGTTTGATGAAGAGGTTAACAGTTTTTGTTCTTGAATAAGAACCCAAAACTCCTTTCTAACAGTATAAGAAGCCTTAGCACAATGACTATAGGTTTCATAGAGCTTGAAACTTGTAATATACAGCCGGCATCAAAATCAAGGAAGTGATTCTGCAACATCATTTGCTTTAACCAAAGGCTTTTCTTTCCTTCAATGTCATTATATCTTTCCACATTCAAGGGTCACATTCATATAGGAGCTTCCATTACAGTAGAAACTCAATAAGATCAGGATATGTTTCTTAGACAATTGCAACATCTAGCATCTTTGGTAAGCTTTGTTAAACAAAGAGTAGCTAGCCTTGGTGGGACGGAGGCGGAAATTGGGGTTGTCCATTCTTTAAAACAAACACACAATTTAATAAGAATCATTTCACTAACTGAGAAGGACAACTAAAGGTATTTCTGGCCAGATCGAGCTTTCTGTCTCCTTTACCTCTTTTGACACTTCATTTCTTTTTTACTAACAGGTTCTTATACAGTTCACAATCACAAATGTTAAGACCGCACCACAGATGTGGAACGTATCTCAACAATTCGAATGTCTGAATTGAGAATTTTCAAGACAATGGAACCATTCACAACTTTGATAAAAATGGACAGACACAAGAAATTCATTTCATTTCAGCATCAAAGATGCTCTCTTCTTCTTCTCTTTCCTTGCACTCACTTCCAACCAAAGCTACACAAAGCCCAAATGGCCGCATAAGAAAATGGACCATGGGTAAAAGAAAAGCAAAGAAGGTAATAACAGAATAACACCTGATTATTAGTCAACGCATATCAAAAGAAATGACTATGAGGTTTTCTGTTTTCCTAACATAAACTTTTAAGCATATCTATTTATCCTGATTATGGTAAGTCTTAATTAATAAACAAAGAATATAGGCATACAATTTTTTACAGTAAATTAACTTTGAGCAGCGAAAGGGGGTCTAATGCCAAATAAACGTCTGAATAGAACAAAGATACACCTCTACTGCCGGCATTAGTGTATGCGCTAGACTGTGGCATACTAGATGGGGTCGGCAAAAGTTTTAAATTATATAGGAGACCGTTCACTCTAAATTGGATAGCTAAAATTTTAAGTAATAAATAGTGGAGTATATTTTATACTGTAAATGTATAGAACTTAAACTTCGATGATAATTACGAGTATATCTTTCCTTTCTTAGAAGTAAAGAGAAAATAAAAATCCTAGCAGTGCAGGGGTTTCACAGATCTAGAAAAAAGGTCATCTAACCCTGGTCTCAAGGATCCCAAAAAGTAAATACTACGAATATGATTCAAGCAAAAGTACAATGGTCTATTACCTATATGACTATATCCCATCCCATACCCTAACTCCATGCCACCAAGCAAGGAAGGAAGTCAGTTCTGGAAACAAAGCAATTAATGTTAAAGGAACCAAACGCATCTACTTGAACAAAAATTATAAGATCCATGCAACCACAATAATAAATAATACTTGTAGTACTCTTCATTAAACTCAATATAGAAGCACATTTACTCTTCGGTAACTAATTTTTAATACAAGGTCCATATCTCGTAGAAAATAAACTATACACAAATATATGTCTATGTACATCTCTAGATCTTAGCCACAGAAAAAAAAAAGTTTGCATCGAACACATAAACATGTGTCTTTTACATAAACTTCTGACACTCAATACATCAATTTGCCACTTAATGCATCGACTAGTGACTCTTACTCTTATAAAACTAAGTACCTCCGTGCAACATCGAGTAACATTAACAAGTGTAGTATGTACAAATGCACTAGTCTAATTCTTTTTTTGTTTCCTACCAGTACCACATTGGGACCGACTAAATCCGGATTTGCTCCGAGAAGTTCTGGGAGTAAAGCGCTCCCAGACTCAAATTCGAGAACTGTGGTCAAGGACAATAGTTTAAATTGCACATCCGAGGAAGCGAATAAAGGAATTAAAACAAGGATTAAAAGAAAAGGAGGAAAGAGAATAGGAACCTGAAGAGTACGAGTAGCGAATTCAACACCAATAGTGGATTTGGACTCTAAAAGGAACTCATTTCTGGTGAATCGAGAAAGCAAGTTGGATTTGCCAACTCCTGAATCGCCGATTAATACAATTTTAAACAAGTAATCGTACTCCTCTTCCGCTCTTCTCGCCATTTCCTCTTCCTTTTGAACCGCTCCTACTTCCGATTCAGATTTATGTAAAGTCTTCGACTGATGATCGTTTGATGATGATGACACAGAAGCGTGCGTGAAGCAGATGAATTTTTTATGACGCAAATGCCCCTGTGTATTGTAATTACTAATTTACCCTTGGATCTGTGGGAAACTTTAGAGACGATGTGCGTTTCAAATTTGACTTAGGAAATTGTACTGTTTTCATCGAATTTTTTGAATTTCCCATACTCGGTAAGACCCAAAAAAGGAAAAAAAGATTGTAACCACATTTCTTTACCGAAGAAAAACCGTCGACGTCTTTTCAAACAGAAAGACTTTCCGTCTAAGAAAAACAAAATGACGGGATGTGAAATAAAAAAAAGAGACAAT
The DNA here is from genome assembly GCA_026770625.1 of Nicotiana glauca. Lineage (NCBI taxonomy): Eukaryota > Viridiplantae > Streptophyta > Magnoliopsida > Solanales > Solanaceae > Nicotiana > Nicotiana glauca. The sequence goes on from MU683619.1 coordinate 61,270, forward strand.
TTCACTTTTAATCATTCGATTGAAACTTTTGACAAACTCTAGCCCAAAAATTTATTATGCAATTTGAAGCCAAAAACTAATTATAATAGCTAGTAGGTCGGCAACTTTACCATTCATCTTATAACTGGAAGTCTAGACCTTCCCAAAATTGAGAATGAGGTTGAGTACTTAACCAATAAGTTAGTGGCAGAAATTAACTAAGATAGTATTAGTATTCCTGATTTTAACACCAAATAAAGAATCTACATAAATTATTAACTCGATTTGCAACGAAGATGTAGAAATCGATTTTGCCTTCTCATATATTGATAAAAACAAAGCTAAATCTTTCTTTTACCCCCTCAAAATATAATTTACAAGTGGTGCCGCTTCTTGCTTTTTGTTTGCTGAGAGATATTAAACAGAATAAGCGTAAAGTACTCTAGAATTGGTTCCTAAATAAGAATCTTTATGAGGAAAAAAAAACTACTTACAAAAGTTGAGAACTTTCTTAACGTTTTGTTCAAGTGACTATATAAGAAGATTCCTTTTACGTTTTTGGTATCGGAACTGGCACAATGAGTGATCAAGAATATTATTTTTTAAATTAAAAAAAAAAACATCGAAGAAGAACCCCACCTAAAGGATAGTATTATGCGCACCTCCACACTTTAATCGTAGTACTATATAATAATGGGACTTGACTTAAGTTTTTTGAGGGGTTTAGGCGCTTTTTACAATGTTGAAATTAAGAAAATGTCCTTTTAGATCTTTTACATGTAAAAAAATAAATCTCTCATGTGTAAAAATAAATTTTTCGTGTTTAAAAAAGAGATAGGGTCACTATACAAAATATATACAAAAATAAACTATCATTATACAATAAATAAACTAAATAGAATTTCACTATACAAAATATATACTAAATAGAATGCCACTATACAATTTATATATAATAGGCTGTAACTATACAAAATATATATAAAATAAACTGTCATTGTACAAAACATATACGAAAAATATATAAAATAGATTATCACTATACAAATATTATACAAAATAGACTGTTACTATATAATTTATAAATAATAGACTGTCACTATACAAAAAATATACAAAAAGAGACTATCACTATAAATTTTTTATACAATAGATATACAAAAATAGACTTTCATTATACAGAAAATATACAAAATAGACTGTCACTATACAAAATAAACTGTCAGTATACAAAATATATACAAAATAGACTGTCATTATACAAAAATATACTAAATAAATTATCACTATACAATTTATATACAATAGATTGTCACTATACAAATTATATACAAAATAGACTGTCACTATAAAAAATATATACAAAATAACTATCACTATACAAAAATATACTAAATAGACTGTCACTATACAATTTATATACAATAGATTGTCACCATACAAATTATATACAAAATAGTTTGTCAATATACAAAATATATACTAAATAGACTGTCACTACAAAAATTATATAAAATATACCGTCACTATACAAAAAAAGACCTCAATATACAAAAAATATACAAAATATACCGTGGCAAAAAAAGGTATTGCACCAGATAGGGGTCGAACCTATGACATTCTGCTTACGAAACATCACTCTATCCGCTGAGCTACAAGCGCTTGTGTTGTCATACTCATTCCTTTCGGGCTACTAAATGCAATATGTTTGGGCCGAAGGACAATTTTCTGTAAATGGCCCAAAACATGAGCTATTAAAATTTTAAGGGGCTATAGAGGGTAGTTTTCTCTAAAAAGAATATATTTAAAAAATAAATAATACATAGGAGAGTGTGTGTGTATATATATTCACACACATTTAATTTAATGAAAATTCATAATGCTTCATATATTTTTAACATAAACTTTACAAAAATCCCGTAGAATCAAATATATAGTTAAAATTTATAAGAGAAATTTTGCAATAGTTTCTAATTTTCTAATAGTTGTAGTATAATGCTATTGGACCGAATGAATGATTCCAAAGATTTTCATGAATCATGGAAGCTTTTCTTTTTAAAAAGTAGTCGGGACAAAATGGGCGGGGAGTGGCTCCCGTAGAAAATAAGATGTGTCAGTCGAGACTGAGATAGTTCGCACACGTGAAGAGGAGAATCATTGATGCTCATGTTAGGAGGTGTGTGAGAGGTTAGGGGACTGAGAAGACATAGGGGTAGGCCAAAAAAGTACAAGAGATATGTGATTAGGCAGAATATGACGTTGTTTCAGCTTAATGAGGACATGGCCCTTGATATGAAAGTGTTTGCCTCGAAAATACGAGTAACAATTAAACTTGTTTATGGTTTTAAATATATATGATTTAGTTCATTACTATTAACAACCAAGAAATCTAACATATAAATAAAAGAAGTAAGCGAAATCAAACCAGTGTGCAAGCCGGTCTCGACCTCGAGGTAGGTCAAGAACAATAAAGTTAAATGACAATTCTGAAGAACAATGAGCAAGAAAGTAAGAGAGTATATTATTTTGCCAATGATTGATAATGGTTATAAATGATTGAGGTCCCATTATATAGTAGGGGAACCCTAAATAAGATACATTTCTATTTACAGTAAATAATCTTATTGGGACAGTTGTCTAACCGCCTAGTACGGATTTGTATTAACTCGTACAGATAAATTTTGAAATTTACTCCATGATCTTGGGGACGTGGCGGGAATCTTGCTCTTTCTGTTACAAATCTATAACGGCATCATCTCGGGGTTGGTCATACTTGGCTCTGGTATTCCTCGAGCACTTAGTTCTCCGAGCCTCTTATTCTGCCTTCGAACTCGAGCTTGGTCTATATTGAACCTGTTCCTGATGAGACCTCTCGAGCCTGCAAAATTGGAGGCATATGATTTTGACCGCATACAGATAGTCCACGCATTTTTTAGAATAAAATGATAAGAAACGGCTTGATCCTTGATCCTCCGGAGTCCTTGATGATGATGTCATTCCCGTGACGTAGGCTTTTAAGGTGACCGAAATGTCCCGTCGGTTCGATTTCCCAAAACATTAAATTCTTGGCCAGTGGTAGTCGGCCATTAGTGCCACCGAATCATTGCCGCTTGCCTATAAATACAAAGTTCAAATTTGGAATCTTTTTACTTCAATCTTCATTTTATCTCTAAACTCGTTTTATATTTCCTTCTCTTCATCTCTTCTCCCTCGTTACTCATAACTCTAGTTCTTTTAGTGCTAGAAAATATAAAACTTCGGCTATCTCCACATCTTTGAATCAATGGTGAAAACATCTAAAACCGTTCCTTAAAAAGAGAAAGCTTCCTCCTCTTCTTCTCAGTCGGCCGATGATAAAGCACCGGCCCTTCACAAGATCATTCCCGACCCTTGGGTTATAAAGAAAGATTTCAGAGTCGAAAATCCCCTTGCTATCCTGGTCTATGCGAGCATGTATCGATATATGTTTGCTTGATAATGGAGAAGCACATCAAAGCCATGAAGAAAGAATGTGGTTGGGGGGACGAGGTCGTGGTACAGATTCCCGACCCCGAGGAAAGCATTACTACTCATGTGAGGGGTTCCTAAGTGTTTACACTAACCCCTTCACACTGGGTCCCCTTGATCTGGTTTTGATTGATTTCTGCAAAAGCTACCAAGTCACTCTTGGCCAGATTCACCCCTCTTTCTGGCGTATAGTGAAGATGCATTGTTTCTTCTCCAGCAAGGCCGATGGGCTAGAGTTCATCCTCAATCACCTTATCAGATTGTACCCGGCCTCATATTTTTCTAGGGCTAATCAAGCTTCAACGCCGATCGAGCAAAGCCTTCTTCACAAGTAACAACGATGATAAGGACCGGGGCTGGATAAGCCAGTTCGTGCGAGTGAGGACCTCGGACATCATCCCCAAGAGTGAAATACCATTCCCGAAGAACTGCAACCCCGATCGTAACTGAACTCATCTCCTCAGTGTCTTCTTATATTTTGTTTTTGCATTGTGTGATGCCTTTCCCCTTTTTGCAGTGGTTGATTGGATGTCCCATGCGATCCACGACCTTGAAGATTAGGTTTGGAAATTGGCCGTGACCTCCTCGTATGATGAGTGCAAATGGCGTGACTTATTGAAAGGCAAGTGTGAGGCCAAACACCATGATAAGCCATTCCCCTAAGTTTTTATTGCTTTAGCGAATATGTAACCTTACTTATGCATGTTCTTCATTCATGTAGTTATTAAAGATGTCTCTGAAATGAGGGCAGCCCCACCCGGGGAAGAGACCGAGTCCCTGATTACAAAATTCGGGAAGGATAATAAGAGAAAAAGGGTTTCGAAACCCAAAGATCCTCAAGACAGGAGGGCCCCTGCTCGAAGGCTAAGGAGGAAACTTATTCACGTGGACGAAGGTCCGTCCCACCAGTTTTTGGATGATGAAGAAAACGAGGGCAAAGAATTGGCGCTGGTGACCCGAACAAGGAAACTGGTTGAGGTCGCCAAGCCCTCCGAACTGGAGACCTTGCCTCGTGGTGAGGAAACTCTGAAGAAGGACTCGGGCAAAGCCTTTGAATCGCCCAGGGTCGAGATTATTCCCCTGCCTTCAAAAAGTACTCCAAAAGGGGCAAATATCAAGACCTCCGAGGATGGATAGAGTGCCCGAGAGACTTGCTCGGGGCCATGACAATGGGTCACTCCCCTTTTCTACCATCTTATTCCGATGAGGAAATAAGGGAAGCCCAAGCTCTGCGAACGCCTAATCCGAGCAGAGTCCTCGGTGGAGAATATCCTTTTTGAGATTGCTTTACTGGGGTCGATGACCCCGATATCCTCAATAATGCATCTACCCTCTTTGAAGAGGCTCATCGTCTCTTCTCTCGGGTAAGCGTTAGTTCTTACTGTTGCAAATTCTTTATTTTCCTTCTGCATTAACTGACATCTCTTTTTTTCGTAGGCCATTACCAAGTTTAGGGCCGAGTTGAGTCAATGTAAGGGTGAGCTCAAGAGATCCTCGGATGAAGGGAAGGCCCTGAGGCTCCTTTGTAGCCAAAATGAGGAGGAGCTCAAGGAACTTTGGGCAGAATTGGCCAACGCTCGTCAAAGTGAGGCCCTGTTAGACAAGAAGGTAAACATAATTTTGAAAGAGTATGGTTTAATTGATCTAATTGTGGAGGCTAACACTTCAGTGTCTCAGCTGCAGCCAAAACTGGGCATGATCGGGTAGCTTCGAGGGGAGCTTGATCAAGTCAAGGCTGACTGCAACCAGTGGAAAAAAAAAAGGACCGGCTTGCTATTGAGAATGAGGCTGCTCTAGCCAACCTGGGCTCGGCTGAGACCCAACTCTGGGGTGTCAAAGTGAAAAATTTGGCCCAGTCCAAGAAGATCGATGAGCTCGAGGCCAAACTTGCTGGTACTGGGGCTGAGGTTGCCGAAGCCAGGGCCAAGGTTTAGAAGACAAAGACCACAACTGATAAGACCGTTATTGTATATCTAAAAGATGTCGAGGCCGCTCAAATGTAACTAAGGAAGCCTCCAATCGGGATAAACAGATCAGTGATTTGGCCAAGTGCCAATCCCGGAGGGAGACCCTCGAAGAGATCCATGCTCGAGGTTTCAACCTCACCGAGGAGATAGCCCAAGCAAAAGTGCTCGAAGGCGATGCCAAGTTCCTCGTCTCCTTTGATGACGAACATGAAGATGATGAAGGCAGCCAGAGCGGTCCGATAATGAATCTAGGCCCGAAGAGGAGGCTGCTTCCAAGGGAGAGACCAGTCTTGGACATAGATAGGATTTTTCTTTCTTTTTGTGTTGTTCTTTTTTGTAAGACATTTCATCGGTCTCTTGTATATATCTTTTTTCAAGTATATAAAGAAGAATTTCCTTGAATGCTTTCTCGATATTTTCTGCCTTGCAAAATTCTTGTAATGACTTTATCCTTTTTAACTGTGTGTTAGAGATTTTATCTCGGATGTTTTCTTCGAAATTAAAATGGTCGAGCTCGAGAAGTTTGAAATTTTGGGCATAGGCCTTTACGGTCTCATGCCGGATAATGGTGAGTCCTCGAGCAATGATCAAATCATTATTTGTTTAGGCTCGGGATTATCGAACCTTTGGGTTCGAATTGAGTGAGAGCAAGGTCTCGAACTCTAATTTTATTGACCCTTTAGGCTTACCGAATCGACCCTTAGGCTCTTTTATATCATCCTTTAGGCTCCTTTTATGTTGGCCCTTAGGCTCTTTAAGTTGGTCCAATTCGGCCTCTAAAGCGGCTATAATTTTTCCCTCTTTTTGGCTAAAAAACTTAGTGAAAATTTCCTTATGCCTTAGCATGTGTTTCTGTACCCGTTGGGTTTTTCGAGGGTTCAATCGATCGGAAACCCATTTGTAATACGCTTGTGTTAATATAATTCAGTACCTCTTGAGGCTTTTTTCGAAGGCTGATATTATCGAAACCTTTAAATTATTCGAGGGCTGATTTTATTTTTTCATTTGCTTTGCCGAGGATAGCCTTATTTAATTGGTTTTTCAAAGTATTTGAAGGCCTTTAACTTATGGTGGAAGTTAGATGTCTCCGAGCCGCATTATTTCGGCCGTAGCCTTTTTATATGACCGTAGTATTTTTATGGCCGTAGCCTTCAGTTGTGTCTTTTGGACTTGTTTCCCGATTGTGATGACCCGGCTGGTTGTCTTAAGAATTAACGCCCCAATCCCCTATTAACTGCCTTCCCCAAGTCTATTTCTGCTAATTTGAATTTGCCGGGATGTTCGGTTTTGAATTTCGGAGAGTTTTGGGACACTTAGTCCCTAAATGAGAGCTTAAGTATTGGAAAGTTGCCCGTAGTTAAAACAATGTAAAGACGGCCTCGGAATGGAAAAACTGATGGTTCTATTAGCTCTGTTAGGTGATTTTGGGGTTGGGAGTGTGTTCGGAACGCGTTTTGGAGTTCCGTAGCTAAATTAGGCTTGAAATGTCGAAGTTGGAATTTTTGAAGTTTCCAGTCCGATAGTGAGATTTTGATCCGAGGGTCGGAATGGAAACGTTGCAGTAGCTCCGTCATGTCATTTGGGATGTGTGTGTAAAATTTTAGGTCATTCATTAAGCCTTTCACGATCACGTAGGTCTATTTCTCTCTTCTTCGCGATCGCATCTCTCGTCCCCCGTTTGCATAGTGGAAATTGGGACTTGAGGGCAGTTGTCACCTTTTCTCTCCGCTTTCGCATGAGCTCCTACGCGATCGCATAAGCCACCATCTTATTGCCCTTCGCGTTTGCATCCCTCTTCATGCGAACGTGATGTACATTTCTGGGCCTTCTCGAATTCCATCTACGCGATCGCGAACAAATCACTGGGCGGATAGATTAAATCCCAAACTCGAGGGTTTCACCATTTTTATCACATTTTGACTTCTAGAGCTCGGTTCTTGGTAATTTTTGAAGGGATTTTCACCTGGGCGTATTGGGTAAGTGCTTCTCACTTGATTTAGACCAATTTCCATTAATCTCCTCTTAATTTCATCCTTTAATTTCAGATTTTGAATGAAAAATGGGTAAAGACTTTATAGACCAAAGTATTGAGTTTTGAGGGGGTATTCGACCTCCGATTTGAGATATTTTTATGTGGTTAGACTCGTGAGAGTATGAGGATTCTAAAAATGTTAAATTCATCCGATTCCGAGATGTTGGCCCGAGGGGGCATTTTGGTCATTTTTTCTAATTTCACGCTTAAGCTTTGAATTAAATAGCATAATCAGTTACTTGAGATGTTATTTACAATATGTGATTTAATTGAATAGATTTGGGCCATTTGGAGTCGAGTACTCGTGGCAAGAACGTGGTTGCTAGTTGATTTTAGCCGGTTCGAGGTAAGTATCTTGCCTAACCTTGTGTGAGGGACTTCCCCTTAGGATTTGAGTCTTCTTTATTTATTGTATTCCTTGTACGCGAAGTGACGAGTGCGTGCTTGGATTTATTTGTGAAAAATTTTCCCTTTTAGGCTCTTAGATCCTTGTAATCACCGAATATGAAGTCGTTCTTGATATGATTGAGTTCTCTGTTATTAGTTCCACCTCTACATGACTTACTTGGAATTTATCTGCCCCTTTTTGGTTATTCTTGTTGCCTAATTGACTTTTACTTGTTTAACTGTAGACATTTACCCTTCTATAGTCACATTATCATTCCCAACTACCTGTCCTTATCGGGAAAACATTATTATTATCTCTCGGGTAATTAATTGGTCTTAATTGGAAAATAGTTAGACATCCTATGTTTAGTTGATATTTCCGTAATTGTAATTATTTGATTCATGTTAACTTCCTTGTTGTTGAACTGAGTATTATGGAATCATTGTTTCGTATTATTTCTCCTTTGTTGAGTTGTTCTTATTGCGCTTGATATTTCTCTGTTACGGTTATTCCTTATGAGTTAGTCGTACCGTTTTTTGGTGAACGAAAATACCTGAGTTGATTCTCTTGCTTTGTTCCTGTATATATTGTCATTTATTGTGTGGTACTTGAGACTGTGATGCACGAGGTTTCTGCCGTGCAGTCGTTGATACTATAATGCACAAGGTTTCTGCCGTGTGGTCGTTGATACTATGATGCATGAGGTTTCTGCCGTGCGGCTGTTGGTACTGTGATGCATGAGGTCTCTACAGTGCGGTTGTTGTTGAAGGGTTGCATTAGGTCTTTGTCGTGCTATTGTTGCTATTGATGTTTTGCATATACAACTAATAAGGCAGGATATGTTATATGCTTATATGTGGGTTGCGCATGTGGAGGAATAAGGTGGGAACAATGTGATACACGTATGGCGAAATAAGGTGGTGCCTATTATATTATTATTTGCACGCATGGCGTAATAAGGTGGGCTATGTCAGAGGTTGATTGTAAAGAATTGTGACGGCCTGTGGAGGCATTCCTATTTGTTTAATATTGTGATTGTGGGTTGTTTGCCTGTATGAAATTTACCATTTGGAAATTGTGAGGAAATATCATACTTGCGGTCTATTCTCCTTTTCATGTTTACTAGTTGGTAGAATTCTTGTTAAAAAAAATACTTGCACAAGCGTACACGTAGTTGGACACCCCATTAGAGGTGAATTCCTACCGATTTTGCTAAGGGTGGAGATACACCCTCGTTCATCCATTATATATGTGAGAGTGGTCCTAGTTAGTTAGTTGTTAGCCAGTTAGTTGTTAGCATGACCGTGAGATTGATGGGGCACAGGATGCCAAGTGTTAGATTTCAGATACTGGGTTTTTCGTAAGTTGTGGTTTGTCAGAGATTTTTGGTAAAATTGTGGGAAGAGTTGAATAAGACCTTATGTGAACATCATTGTAGGATATAAGTTATTGACTTGTTTTCCCCTTGCTGTGTTGTAGACTTAGGATTTGGATTGTGATTCTGCCGTTATTTCGTATAATTATTTATTATATTCTCGTTATTACTTCTTGTATTTTTTCCTTATTGTGAATTGTAGCATTTTAGTCATTCATGCAGAATTTTACATATTTATATATCGGTTCCATTATTCCTATGATTATAGTGTTTATTTGACCGATAGGTGCCTTGACTGTTCCTCGTCACTATTCCACCGAGGTTAGTCTTGATACTTACTGGGCAACACCGTGTTGTGCTCATGCTACTCTTCTGCACATTTTTTGTTTGTGCAGATACAGGTACCCCCACTCAGTTCTGTCAGCCTTGGAAGAAGGCGTATCAGTAAAGACTTCGATGTATATCTGCTACGTCCGCAGACCGAGGAGCCCCTTTCCAGCTTTCTGTAATAAGTATAGCTCTTTCAGTATTTCTCCTTTGTATAGATATTCTTGAGTCAGAGCCTCTTATGTATCCCTTAGCTTGTGATTTGTGAGATTCCAGGTTTTGGGAATTTTGTTAGCTTCGAGAGCTATTATTGTATGTGCCAAGGGGCACCCTAAATACTGTTTATTTTACCAGTTCAGTTTTAATTATTCTTCCGCAATTATGGTTATCTTCCGCATTATTAGGCTTACCTAGTCATAGGGACTAGGTGACGTCACGACATGTTCACGGAGGGCGAAGCGGGGTCGTGACAAGTTGGTATCAGAGCTCTAGGTTCATAGGAGTCACAAATCTGAAGCCAGTTTATTAGAGTCTCGTGGATCGATATGGAGACGTCTGTACTTATCTGCAAGAGGCTATGTAACCGTTAGGAAAATTCCACTTCATTTGATTTCCCTGTCGTGCAAGATTTTGACCTTCACAATCCTAAACCTCTGTCTTCTACTCTCTCACAGACGGTGAGGACACGTACTACCCGAGGTGATCAGGCACCCGCGCCTCTTGCTGCAGCCACCGGAGTTCGAGGCCATGGTAGAGGTCGAGGATGTGCACGTGGTATAGCCAGAGCACCTGCGCGAGCTGCTGCCGAGGTACCACCACTAGATCCAGTCGGAGTCTAGGCACCTGACATGCCTACTTCCACTTCTACTCTAGCCTTTCAGGAGACTTTGGCACAATTCATGAGCATGTACACCACTTTGGCCCAGGCAGGGTTGTTTCCCCTTGCTGCAGCCACATCCCAAGCTGGGGGAGGAGCACAGACTCCCGCCGCCTGCACCCCTGAGTAGCAAGCGCATGTTGAGCAAGTCCTCGAGATTATTCCTGCGCTGCCTGCAGAACCAGTTCAGCCTGAGGGCATAGCAGCGGCTTCCGAGCAGGAGCAGATGAGACTAGAGAGGTTCAAGAAGTATGATCCTATGGTATTCAGTGGATTAGCATCAGACGATGCCTTGGGGTTTCTTTATGAGTTTTATTGCATTCTTCGTACTATGGGTATCTTTTGATCGAGCGGGGTTTCTTTTATTACTTTCCAACTTTGAAGTGTCGCCTATGATTGTTGGTGCACCTACGAGTTGGACACAGTTCTCAGATATGTTCCTGAGAGAGTTTGTTCCTCATAGCCTTAGGGATGCATGGCGCGTGGAGTTTGAGTATTTGTGCCAGGGTGCTATGACCGCCTCGGAGTATGCTGTCCGTTACACCAGTTTGGCTAGACATGCCCCAGCCTTGATTTCTACTATTCGCGAGAAGGTTCGCCGGTTCATTGAGGGGCTTATTCCTAGCATCAGGTCCAGTATGGCTCGTGAGTTGGATATGGACATTCCATATCAGCAGGCGGTGAACATTGCTAGGAGGACAGAGGGTATGCATGCTAGAGAGAGAGAGGGCAGGCAGGGTCACGAGAGAGAGAGAGAACAGACGAGATCTGGAGAGAGAGTTTGAGGGGGCGATGAGGCCTCGTAGACCGGGGAGATATACTGATCCTTATTTTGAAGGCAAGGTGCGTCATGGTAGAGGTTTTGTGGGTCAGCCAATTCAGTTCGCGCTTCAGACTTTGCGTGGTAACTCAGACGTTCATGGGTTTTGGAGTACCTGTATCGCACAGTTCCCACTGCCTCGTCAGTAAAGAGGGTGCTTTGAGTGTGGAGATACTAGCCACATGGTGAGATATTATCCCAGACTTCTGACCGATGGGTCACAACGAGGTATTCAGGCAGGTAGAGGGCGCCCAAGAAGGGGAGGCCCAGCTCGTTGATGTGTTTCATATAGTAGTCTTGAGGCTAGTGCGCCAGTTGAATGTCATTCAGGTACGGATTTGGTCTTTTATAGGGGGCACTATCTGTAGTTCATCACAGTTCTACTTATCGGGGTGAGCTCCCTTATTTGTTGATTGCAGTTATGGGTGCATTTCATGATTTGCGCTCTATTTATGTGATTATCCCTTTGGTAGGTTTTATGAGTGATAGCCGTTTTTATCATACGTTTCTAGCTGTTGTCGAGAGTTATGAAGCTAGTAGTAAATTCATGTTGTCTGTTTCGGTAGGTTTGATGTGATCACTGAGTATTCTTGGTTACAAACTGTGATTTCTATGCTCCACCGGTGTGGGAGCCAGCCTGTGTTGTAATTTATAGACGGAATTGATCTAGTGAGAGTCTCTAGATGGGTTCATGTGTGCCCTACTTCTAATTCAGTGTTGAGGGCAGGACCTTCGTGATTTCAGGTGATTTGATATGTTGATACTGGGCTGTGTACTGCGGTGAGAGTTATATCAGTATAAGATCCTTGTGAGTCTTTTATATGCTTTCATTCTTTCTTGTTAGATGTTTTTGTTGATTTGTGTTTTAGAAGAATTTGTGCTAATGGATTTTTTTGTTAGTTCCCTTATGTGTTTCCTTTCTCATATTCAGTTATTTTCGTTCTATGCTTCTTGAGTTTTAGCTTGTGGGGTATGTACCCATTGGTGTTTGCTGAGATTTGGTTATTCGGGTGTTTTGTTATGCGGCTTTCATGGTTATTATATCATCGCCAGTGTTGTAGAGGTTTGAAAAGAGTTCCTATTGAATATGAGGCTTATGGCCGGTATAGATTTGGTCTCAGGCAAGTATTGCTATCAGAAATGTCATTGTGGGCCTATTTGTGATGTGTCATGTTGTGTGGTTGTACCCTCTGTGTGTTGGCTTGTACTGAAATAGTTGGTTGAGACTGATACCGGATATGGATTTAGGATCGGGTCTTTTGGAAATGGATGGAAGGTGAGACTTTTAGCTTGAAGGCCTATTGGTATTGCTAGAAAGGTTAAATTTCAGTTGAGATGGTATCGTCAGGCTTAAGTGGATTGGGGTGACGTGGGATCACCCGCGGGTGTATATTGGCAGTACGTACTCAGTGACTTGAGGACTGCAGGTATGTCTCTATGCTCGTTCGAGGATGAACGTATGTTTAAGTGTAGGAGGATGTGACGATCCGGTCGGTCATCTTAAAAATTAATGCCCCGATCCCCTATTAACTGCCTTCCCCAAGTCTATTTCTGCTAATTTGAATTTGCCGGGATGTTTGATTTTGAATTTCGGAGAGTTTTGGTATACTTAATCCCTAAATGAGAGCTTAAGTGTTGGAAAGTTGACCGTAGTCAAAACAGTGTGAAGACGACCTCGGAATGGAAAAACTGATGGTTCCGTTAGCTCCGTTAGGTAATTTTGGGATTGGGAGCGTGTTCGGAACGCGTTTTGGAGTTCCATAGCTAAATTAGGCTTGAAATGTCGAAGTTGGCATTTTTAAAGTTTCCGGTCCGATAGTGAGATTTTAATCCGAGGGTCGGAATGGAAACGTTGCAGTAGCTCCGTCATGTCATTTGGGATGTGTGTGTAATATTTCAGGTCATTCGGACGTGATTTGTTTAGGTTTTTGACCGAAAGCGTATTTTGAAGATTTGGAAGTTCATAAGCTTGATTTTTGGTTTGATTCATCGTTTTGATGTTGTTTGATGTGATTTGAAACTTCGAGCAAGTCCGTATTGGGTTATATGACTGTTGTGTGTAATTAGACGTGGCCCCGGGGCCTCGGGTATGTTTCGGATGGGCTACGGATCATTTTCCTCCTATTTTGAACTACTGTAACTGCTGCTTCTGATATCCTTCTACGCGATCGCGATGGTTCTCCCGCGATCGCGATGCTTTGTTGAAGACCACCTCAAAAACCTTCTTCGCATTCGCATTAAGCCTTTCGCGATCGCGAAGGTCTATTTCTCTCTTCTTCGCAATCACATCTCTCGTCCCGCGTTCGCATAGTGGAAATTGGGACTTGAGGGCAGTTGTCACCTTTTCTCTTCGCGTTCGCATGAGCTCCTACGCGATCGCTTAAGCCACCATCTCATTGCCCTTCGCATTCGCATCCCTCTTCATGCGAATGCGATGTACATTTCTGGGCCTTCTCGAATTCCCTCTACGCGATCGCGACCATTATTTTGCGATCGCGATGAACAAATCACTGGGCAGACAGATTAAATCCCAAACTAAATCCCAAACTCGAGGGTTTTACCGTTTTTATCATATTTTGACTTCTAGAGCTCGGTTCTTGGAAATTTTTGAAGGGATTTTCACCTGGGCATCTTGGGTAAGTGCTTCTCACTTGATTTAAACTAATTTCCATGAATCTCCTCTTGATTTATCCTTTAATTTCAGATTTTGAATGAAAAATGGGTAAAAACTTCACAGACCAAATTATTGAGTTTTGAGGGGGCGTCTGACCTCTGATTTGAGAGATTTTGATATGGTTAGACTCGTGAGAGTACGAGGGTTCTGAAAATGTTAAATTCATCCTATTTCGAGACGTTTTCCTTGGGGGCATTTTGGTTATTTTGCCTAATTTCACGCTTTAGCTTTTAATTAAAAAGCAGAATCAATTGTTTGAGATGTTATTTATAATGTGTGATTTAATTGAAAAGATTTGGGCCATTTGGAGTCGAGTACTCATGGCAAGAACGTGGTTGCTAGTTGATTTTAGCCGGTTCGAGGTAAGTATCTTGCCTAACCTTGTGTGGGGGACTTCCCCTTAGGATTTGAGTCTTCTTTGTTGACTGTATTCCTTGTACGAGGTGATGAGTGCGTGCTCGGATTTATTTGTGAAAAATTTCCCCTTTTAGGCTCTTAGATCCTTGTAATCATCGAATATGAAGTCGTTCTTGATACGTTTGAGTTCCCTGTTACTAGTTCCACCTCTACATGACTTACTTGAAATTTATTTGCCCATTTTTTGGTTATTCTTGTTTCCTAATTCACTTTTACTTGTTTAACTGTAGATATTTACCCTTCTATTGTCACATTATCATTCCTAACTGCCTGTCTTTATCTGAAAAGCATTATTATTATCTCTTGGGTAATTAATTGGTCTTAATTGGAAAGGAGTTAGACATCCTATGTTTTGTTGATATTTCCTTAATTGTAATTATTTAATTCATATTAACTTCCTTGTTGTTGAAATGAGTATTATGGAATCGTTGTTTTGTATTATTTCTCCCTTGTTGAGTTGTTCTTATTGCGCTTGGTATTTCTCTGTTACGGTTATTCCTTATGAGTTAGTCGTACCATCTTTTAGTGAACGAAAATACCTGAGTTGATTCTCTTGCTTTGTTCCTGTATATATTGTCATTTGTTGTGTGATACTTGAGACTGTGATGCACGAGGTTTCTGCCGTGCGGTCATTGATACTACGATGCATGAGGTTTCTGCCGTGTGGCTGTTGGTATTATAATGCACTAGGTCTCTGCCGTGCGGTTGTAATTGAAGGTTTACACGAGGTCTTTTCCGTGCTATTATTGCTATTGATGTTTTTCACATGCGGCACAATAAGGCGGAATATGTTATATGCTTATATGTGGGTTGCACATGTGGCGGAATACGGTGCGAACATTGTGATGCACGTGTGGCGAAATAAGGCGGTGCCTATTATATTATTATTTGCACGCGTGGAGTAATAAGGTAGGCTATGTTAGGGGTTGATTTTAAAGAATTGTGATGGCCTGTGGAGGCATTCCTATTTGTTTAATATTGTGATTGTGCATTGTTTGCCTGTATGAGCTTTACCGCTTAGAAGTTGTGACGAAACATCATGATTGTGGGTTGTTTGCCTGTATGAGCTTTACCACTTGGAAGTTGAGAGGAAACATCGTACGTGCGATCCGTTCTCCTTTTCATGTTTACTAGTTGGTAGAATTCTTGTTAAAAAACACTTGCACATGCATACACGTAGTTGGACACCCCATTAGAGGTGAATTCCTCCCGATTTTGCTAAGGGTGGAGATACGCCCTCGTTCATCCATTATATATTTGAGAGTGGCCCTAGTTAGCCAGTTAGTTGCCAGCATGACCGTGAGATTGATGGGGCACAGGATGCCAAGTGTTAGATTTCAGATACTGGGTTTTTCGTGAGTTGTAGTTTGTCAGAGATTTTTGGTAAAATTGTGGGAAGAGTTGAATAAGACCTTATGTGAACATCATTGTAGGATATGAGTTATTGACTTGTTTTCCCCTTGCTGTGTTGTAGGCTTAGGATTTGGATTGTGATTCTGCTGTCATTTTGTATCATCATTTATTATATTCTCGGTGTTAATTGTTGTCCTTTTTACTTATTGTGAATTGTAGCATTTTAGTCATTCATGCAGACTTTTACATATTTATATATCGGTTCCATTATTCCTATGATTATACTGTTTATTTGATAGGTAGGTGCCTTGAGTGTTCCTCGTCACTACTCCACCGAGGTTAGTCTTGATACTTACTGGGCACCGCCGTGGTGTGCTCATGCTACTATTCTGCACACTTTTGTTGTGCAGATACAGGTACCCTCACTTAGTTCTGTCAGCCTTGGAAGGAGGCGTATCGGTAGAGACTTCGAGGTATATCTGCTACATCCGCAGACCGGGGAGTCCCTTTCTATCTTTCTGTAATAAGTATAGCTCTTTTAGTATTTCTCCTTTGTATAGATATTCTTGAGTCAGAGCCTCTTATGTATTCCTTAGCTTGTGATTTGTGAGATTCCGGGTTTTGGGAATTTGTTAGCTTCGAGAGCTGTTATTGTATGTGCCAAGCGGCACCCTAAATACTATTTATTTTACCAGTTCAGTTTTAATTATTCTCCTGCAATTATGGTTATCTTTTGCATTGTTAGGCGTACCTAGTCGTAGGGACTAGGTGCCTTCACGACATGTTCACGGAGGATGAACTGGGGTCGTGACACCGATAACCTTTCAAACTTGTCCAAAAGGTAGTCCCCGAGTGTGATGGAGTTGGCCTTTGCGTCGAGGGATGCCTCTTTGGGGTCTTATAAATTCAAGTTTAGACACTCGAATGTGTTGACTATCGATGACAATCCCCGAGTATTCGAGGTGTATTTGCATTTTGGCCTTTGAGCCGTTTCTCGTGGAATTACAAGTATGATGTTCATATAGTAGCAAGTTTCTTTGCAACACAAAGTGTTTTGATGTAGAAAGAATGCTTCTTTGAATAATTGATATATGTGTACATGTTTTTCCATCAGGGCTCGACAATCTATATGGACACGGTTCATCTGACCATTTGGCCCATTACAAAGTTCTCCTATCGAGGCCCTTTTTGGGGTAAAGTATTTTCCTCAAAAATATAACCTCCGAGGGTGATGCCCCCAGTATTCGAAGTTGATTGAAAAGAAGCCTTGTATACTGCTGAATTCTTCTTAGGTAGCACATAGTTGTTGCCTCGTTAATAACCTCACCAGAAAAACCCATTTGGGATATAACCCGATCTGGGAAAAAGAGCGCAATGGGTGCTTTAAAACCTAAGGTCTTCGTGTAAAAAGGTGACCTCGACGTCTTCGATCGAACACCTCTAATGGGTTAGTTTTAAATTCAAATGGAAAAAGGAGAAAGTCATACCTTAGCAGTAATATCGTTTGAGTAGTGATACATTCCAATTGTTCGGCAATTGTTTGCCTTCCATCGTGCCAAGTTTGTAAGATCCTTTACCAATAACTCCGATGACTCAGTACAGTCATTCCCAATTCAGTCCTAGTTTCCCTTCATTCGGGTCTCGAGTATTGAGTGTGACTTTATGTAAAACTAAGTCCCCGATTCCAAAGTGTCAAAGGTTGGTCCTTCTATTATAATATCTCTCAATTCTTTACTTCTGCGCGTCCATCCGAACAAGTGTAACTTCTCGTTTTTCATCTAATAACTCGAGGCTAGTATTTATAGCCTCGTGATTTGATTCCTCCGATGCATGTCGAAATCTGGCGCTGGGTTTCGCGACTAGAATTAAGGCCTCGGAGCCATATACTAAGGAGAACGAGGTTGCCCCCATGCTGGACTTCGATGTCAATCGATATGCCCAAAGAACCTCAGGTAGAACTTCTCTCCATTTCTCTTTAGCGTCATTCAACCTTTTCTTCAAGTTTTGAATGACAGTCTTGTTTGTTGATTCGGCCTGCCTGTTCCCGGTCGGATGATATGGCATTGATAAAATCTTTTTTTTTGTGTGCTACGAGGAACTCTGTTACCTTGTTGCCAATGAATTTCTTGTCGTTGTCGCATACAATTTTGGCAGGTATCCCGAATCGACAAACAATGTGGTCCCAAATGAAGTCAATAACTTCTTTTTCTCTAACCTTCTCGAAGGTCTATGCTTCCACCCATTTAGAAAAGTAGTCAGTCATAAACAAAATGAATTTAGCTTTACTAGGTGACGTAGGTAGAGGGTCGACGATATCCATTCCCCATTTCATGAAAGGCTATGTGGACAGGACTGAGTGAAGTTGCTCTCCCAGCTGATGAATCATCGGTGCAAACCTTTGACATTTATCATATTTTTTGACAAACTCCTTAGTGTCTTTTTCCATGCTATCCCAGTAATACCCTGCTTTAATAATTTTGCAAATCAAAGACTCGGCGCCATAGTGATTTCCACAAGTGCCTTCGTGGACTTCTCGTAGAACATAATCGGTGTCACCCAGCCCTAAATATACCGGCAGTGGTCTATCGAATATCCTCCTGTATAATGTTCCGTCTTTATCCAATGTGAACCTGCAACCTTGGTTCGTATAGACCTCGACTCTTTGTGATCCAATGGAGCTTTCCATTTTTTAAATATTCGATATACTTACTCATCCAATCCCAAGTCAAACTTGTAGAATTTATCTCGGCACGACCCTATTCGACCACAAATCTCGATAATTGGACAACGTTTCCTGGGACAATATCATCTTCTTCAATTGATGACCCCAAGTTAGCAAGTGCATCGACCTCACTATTTTTTTCTCGAGGCACATGATCTAGAGTCCATCCCTTGAAGCGATGCAAGGTTACCTGTAATTTGTCCAAGTATTTTTGCATTCTATCCTCTCAAACTTCAAAGCTTGTATTTACTTGATTTACCACCAATAGAGAATCGCACTTGGATTCAATAACTTCGGCCCCCAAGCTTTTAGCTAGCTCGAGACCTACAATCATGGCCTCATACTCGGCCTCATTATTAGTCAACCTAGAAGTTTTAATAGATTGTCTAATAGTGTTACCTGTAGGAAGCTTCAAAATGATGCCAAGCCTGGACCCTTTCACTTTCGAGGCACCATCCATGAAAAGAGTCCATACCCCAGATGATGTATCCGATTTTAGCGGAAGTTCTTTTTCCACTTCGGGCATGAGGGTTGGTGTAAAATCGTCCATAAAGTTTGCCAAGATTTGAGACTTGATGGCCGTTCGGGGTTGATATTTGATATTGTACCCGCCAAGTTTGACTGCCCATTTGGCCAATCATCCTGATAGCTCGGGCTTATGTAAAATATTTCAGAGAGGATAAATGGTTAACACACATATTGTGCGACACTGAAAATATGGCTTTAGCTTTCTAGATGCGCTTATTAATGCAAGTGTTAATTTTTCTAAGTGTGGTTATCTAGTTTCAACATCTCCTAAAGTCCGACTTACATAATAAATAGGAAATTGCATACCTTGCTCTTCTCGAACTAGTAACCCATGCTATCTTGGACACTTCCAGATATAAGTAAATCTTTTCATCTACCTTCGGAGTGTGAAGCAAAGGTGGGGTTGATAAATATCACTTAAATTCCTCCAATGCTTGTTGGCATTTCGGGGTCCATGTGAAATCCTTTTTCTTTTTGAGCAAGGAAAAGAAACTGTGACTTCGATCCGATGACCTCGAAATAAATCGACCCAAGGCGGCTATCCGTCCTGTTAACCTTTGTACGGCTTTCACACTATCTACGATAGTGATATCTTTGATGGCTTTGATCTTGTCGGGGTTGATTTCGATCCCTCTATTTGACACCATGAAGCCGAAGAACTTGCCCGAACCGACACTGAAGGCACATTTTTCTAGGTTAATCTTCATGTTGTACATCCTCAAGATTTTGAATGTTTCCCGCAAATGAGTTAAATGGTCTTCTGCGCACAGGGACTTAACCAACATATCGTCAATGTAAAATTCCATTGATTGACCTATATGTTCCTCGAACATTCTATTAACTGAGCGTTAGTATATAGCTCCGGCATTTTTTCGCTCGAAGGGCATTACATTGTAACAGTTGTTCTAAACATAGTGATAAACGAGGTCTTTTCCTGGTTCTCTAGGTTCATTTGAAGTTGATTGTACCCAGAGTAGGCATCGAGAAAGGTAAGGATTTCGTGGCCAGTCGTGGCATTGATCATGCGATCGATGTTAGGCAGTGGAAAAGAGTCTTTAGGGCATCCTTTTTTCAAATCCTTATAATCTACGCACATTTTAAGTTTGTTCCCCTTTTAGGGACTAACTCGGGGTATTTTACCTCCCAAATAGACCCTATTTTAAGAAATTAAGTTACCTTATCCTTTATGAATGCATGCTTCACGTCGGACCGGGGCCTTCTTTTTTGTTTTACTGGTTTGAACGTGGGGTCGATGCTTAGCCGGTATGTTGTTATTTGTAGTAGGATCCCTGTCATGTCTGAATGGGACCAAGCAAACCAATCCATGTTACTGATAGGAAATTGAATGAGTTTTTTCCTGGGTTCGGGGGTTAACCCCGTTCCCAGATACACCTTTCTCTCAGGCATGTACTCGATCAGTATGACCTGTTCCAGTTCCTCGATCATTGACATGGTTTCATCTGACTCTTCGGGAACAATGAAAGTTCGAGGAGTAAGGAAACCCTCTTCTTCTTCTTTGATTACCTGTTCCTCCGATTCGGTGAAGGCTGGGGGCGGTGATTACTATTTTGATGTCTACTTATCTTTGGTGCTTGATTTTTTCGAGGTTGAAGGCACTGGTATCAGTGTCATCTCATTGACTTCAAACATTTACTTTGCAGCATGTTGTTCTCCGTAAACCATTTTTCACCATCCACTGTTGGGAATTTCATCATCTGATGAAGGGTTGAAGGTTCTTCCCTCATGTTGTGGATCCATGGCCTCCCAAGTAGCGTTTTGTATCTCATGTCGCCTTCGATGACATGGAATATTGTATCTTGGATGGTCCTAGTCACGTTTACTGGTAGGATTATTTCCCCCTTTGTTGTTTTGCTTGCCATGTTAAAGCCATTTAGAACTAGAGATGCAGGTATAGTTTGGTCTTATAACCCGAGTTTCTCTATGACCCTTGATCTGATTATGTTTGCTGAGCTACCTGGATCCACTAGAACACGTTTAACTTGAATTTTATTTAACAAAATAGAAATTACCAGGGCATCATTTTGCGGCTGAGATATGCCTTCCACTTCTTCATCATTGAATGATAGGATGCCTTCGGGCACATAACTGCGAGTTTATTTTTCTTTGGCGATCGACACCTTCGTGTGTTTAAATATAGGCCGTTGTGGAACATCGACACTCCAACGATCATATGAATTTCATGTAGTAGTTCTTCCTGCTCATTTTTTCTATTTGCATCTTTTTCCCTAAAATGGTTCTTAGCTCGATCACTGAGAAACTCTAAAAAATGACCCTCATTGAACAATCGAGCTATTTCCTCCCTCAGCTACCTGTAGTGTTCGGTCCTATGGCCATGTGTGCCATGATATTTACATATTAAGTTTGGATTCCTTTGAGAATGATCAATTTGTATAGGCCTGAGCCACCTGGTGTCTTTGATTCTTCCAATAGCTGATATAATCCCCGATACATCTATGCTGAAATTATACTCTGACAATCGAGGTGCTTCCAGGGGGTCGGTATGTTTATCAAAACCATGATTACTCATAAGTTCTCGAGGATTCTGTCCTTGATCATTTCTCCGATTGTTCCGATGAGGATTTCTCCCCGAACCATTATTTCTTCATTTTGAGACATATGGTTGATATTGTTCCCTATTTGAACTCGGTTCCCTCTCTGTATCACTCAGGGCCTTAACCACCAATCTATTTGGATGAACAGATCCAAAGGGGCTCCCAGCTGGTTGCCCTGAACCATGATCTTCGACTGATAATGATTATGTACATCTGCCCAAGTCACAGCAGGATACTCGACCAGATTTTGCTTCAACTATTGTGATGTGATCGAACTCTGCTCGTTCAATCCTTGCATAAAAGTTTGTACTGCCCAATCATCCAAGACCGGTGGTAATTCCATTCGCTCCATTTGAAATTGGGATACGAACTCCCTTACCATCTCATCATTCCTCTGTCTTATCTTAAAAATATCTGATTTTCTTGTCGTAACCTTTATGGCCCCGGTATGTGCTTTCATGAAGGTGTCTGCTAATATAGCAAACGAGTTGATAGAGTTTGGTGGAAAGTTTTGATACCAAATCATGGCTCTCTTTGACAAAGTCTCCCCAAATTTTTTAATAATACTGACTCGATCTCATCATCATTTAAGTCATTTCCTTTAATCCGCAAGTGTATTGTCATGCCCCAAAACCGAGGGGCGCGACTGGCGCTCGACCGGGTAGCCTCAATCAAGCGGACCTGGGTACCTTTCCAATCCGACGTGTTACCCTGTGTTTTCATTGCTCATTAATCCAAGGAAATGGCCATTTATAATTTAAATACCTTTTTACAAAACATACATAACATACATGGTTACTTAGCGTGGTTTACAAGTTACACTGCCCAAACACAAAATATATAAATACATAAATACATAACCCACGTTTCCTGTCTACGGAGCCTCTAAGGATACAAAAGGGTGATACAATACTTGCCGGTAACAAGACTCTAGCTATACCTTACACAGAAACCAAAATAAGACTCTGGAAAAAGACGGCATGAGCCATGCAGGGCCCCGAGAGGAAAGGGGCTCACCAATTCAGCTGACGGGGAGTGAAAGAGTGCTACTGTCGGTGGACTGGAGTACCTGCCATAGAACCACCTATAATCATAACATGAATTTAGCGCCCCCGGCAAAAGGGACGTCAGTACATTTGAATTGTACTGGTATATATGAACAAACTTTACCTCAAGTAAAATCAAATAACACACAAGTAACAAATAGCAATAGAATCAACGATCAAATGCACAAGAAAGAAACAACCAAAGCCAAACAAGTTTCGCAATCTCTCCTTTTCCCCTTTCAACATCATTTCACCATATCAGTGATTTCACAATTTTTCAATATTTTCATTTCAGTAGTGATTTCGATCACTTTTTCCACCCTTATCACCACAACCTACACCTTATTACTTCGTGTTGTGGTGCGCAACCCGATCCCACCGGAAAAATCATAATTCACCTTATCACCACAACCCACAACTTATTACTTCGTGTTGCGGCTCGCAACCCGATCCTACCGAACAAATCACACTTCACACAACAACAACAACAACAACAACAATTCACAAGAATTTTCATAAACATCAATACCTTTTCCATCATATACAACAGCCCAATGTACAATTTAAGTCACAACGATAATTGCCCTTGACAAGTCACGTATGGTATTATCACAGTTGTTTCAATTGTATCAATTACGACTTCTTCCCATCATTTGTTACACAGCCTTTACCATATAAACACATTCACATACGCACACTTGGTTTGTTGCCATTTACTTACACCATTGTATCGAAAAACTTAACCAACATCGTTCAAGGCATATTAATAATCACAGGAATTCACAAATAGTCCTCATAAGTAACACATACCACTTACTCGCAACCAAGGGGACTTCACAAAGGTTAAATTTAGCCATACATGCCTATAGCCGAATTCCCTTTTTACTTCTACTTTCAGCTCACCAACAACGTAGTACTGACAATCTAGTTCACAAGTTAACACATATATCTTAGAATTGAAGTTCACAATTACGACCCGAACTTATTTAGGTTATCAACCCCTCTTTTACAAACCTTTACTTCTACCCAATTCATCTTACTAGATTTTAGGATTTAAAAGACATGCATGTGTATTTCAACTTCCACTTTCAAGAATCAATGTATGAGAATCCCCCTTTTCGTTAAGTATGAAAACCAATGAAAAGGGTTGGGGATTTTACCTGCAAGAACGAAAATGAAGACAATTACTTGAAATTTCCCGGGCCTGGGTGACTTTGAAAATCAAATTGGTGAAGATGAACTTTCTCTCTCAAGAACCCTCTCTTCACTCTCTATATTTTGTTCAGAAAGTATGTTAAAATAAGGGATTGGGGTGTTTTATTAAAGAGGGGTCGGGTTTAAAATCTAGAAAAATAGGAGCCTGAGTCAGGTTTGCAGTCGCACTTTACGATTGCAAAGTGGAAACGCGGTCTGCATAATGGACCGCAAAAGTGCTCCAAAACTCTGAACATTCTGTTTGGGTTTGCCGCGGAAATGCAGTCCGCATACCAGTTATACGGTCGCATAATGCGCCTCATTTTTTACCTCAAATTTGACTGACACACTGATTTACTTTGCGGTACAAATACGGTCTGCATATCATTTATGCGATCACATAATGGACCACATTTTGACCTCAATTTTAACCAAACCACTAACTCAATCTGCGGCAGAAATGCGGTCCACATACTTGATTTGCGACCGCATTCTGGACCGCATAATAGCACTTTTCTGGAAAACTTTGACTCTTTGATTTTTAAATGCTAAATCAGTACAAAGGGTTCGAACCGCCCTAATACATATTCGGGACTTGACACTACGAGCTACTAGGTTTTTGAGAACGGTAATGGCTTGGGGGCTGATCCCACAATTATGAGGATGCTCGAGGAACTTAGCAAGAGAATCAAGTCAGGGGAGAAAAATATTGAGGATAATGACAAAAAAGTGGAGACTTATAACTCTCGTGTTGATCAAATACCGGGGCACCCCCGGTCTTGAAAGGTTTGGATACCAAGAAATTCATACAAAAGCCATCCCCTCTGAGTGTGGCTCTGAATCCCATTCCTAAAAAGTTTTATATGCTCGATATACCCAAATAATATGGGACAACCAATCCTAACAAACAATTACCTCATACATGTAAGGCCCCGTGAAAAGTTTTGTAAGGGTTTTATTAATTGGTAAAAAGGCACTAAGGAAGTGACTTACACCTAGGTGAGTATCTAAAGAGGTCTAAAACATAGGGTAGACTTGTTATAATTAGGATAATGATATAACCATTGCACATAATTACTCACTCTATACCTCACGGTAGTTTGAGCGACTTTGCCCTAATTGGCTGTTTAAACAATGTAAATAATATTGACTCAAGTCGGGTATTACTATCTCTAAGTTTAACCCTTTAATTGGGGCTATCAATCTCTTGAATGCACCCCAATTCCTTATTACCCTGAATTTCTTAGACTTAGTCTCTCTTTCTCAAGAAGAGCCCAAGTCAAAAAGACACAAATCAGTGTTTGCAATCACCAATTCAACAATTAAAGCATGAATTAAGCTAAATATCATTAACCCATAAATATTTAAGCCCTAAAATTGAAGACCCATTGAATACCCACACTAGGGTTGGGTTACAACCCTAGCTAATGGATTCAGCTACTCACAATCAAAGATGGAGATGAAATATAAGCCATAAAAATTAATTACAAGAGTAAAATCTAATATTAATTACTAAAGATGTTCTAAATTACTCTAAAAAGAAAAAAGCGATTGTTCACGTACTCCCCAAAACAACAGATACCCTAAAAATCTGAAAAGAACTATTTATACATAGCTAAATATTCTGGACAACATTGCCCCTACTGAGATTCCGCTGACAGCGAAAAAATAGGCCGCCTCAGTAGGGTGTTCAAAACTTATCCGAAACCGAAAACCGAACCGAAGCTTAATGGCTTACTGGTAATGAGTTAACGGCTTAATGGACGAAGAACATATTGAAATTTTTTATTAACGGCTTATCGGTTTGGGGGCGAATTATTCAATTTTCTTAATGGATAATCCGTTAAACCGTTATATATATATATATATATATATATATATATATATATATATATATATATATATATATATATATATATATGGATTTAGCTACTCACAATCAAAGATGGAGATGAAATATAATCCATAAAAATTAATTACAAGAGTAAAATCTAAGATTAATTACTAAAGATGTTCTAAATTACTCTAAAAAGAAAAAAGCGATTGTTCACGTACTCCAGAAAACAACAGATACCCTAAAAATCTGAAAAGAACTATTTATACACAGCAAAATATTGTGGACAACATTGCCCCTACTGGGATTCCGCTGACAGCGAAAAAACAGGCCGCCTCAGTAGGGTGTTCAAAACTGATCCGAAACCGAAAACCGAACCGAAGCTTAATGGCTTACTGATAACGAGTTAACGGCTTAACGGACGAAGAACATATTGAAATTTTTTATTAACGGCTTATCGGTTTGGGGGCGGATTATTCAATTTTCTTAACGGGTAATCCGTTAACCCGTTATATATATATATATTCTATTTTTATATAATAATATAAAAAAAACCCTTGATCCTTTTGTAATTCTGAAAAGTATGAACTGCATGAAGATATTTTTTTTACATTCCGATATGTTCTTTTGTGCACTGCGTAATATTATATTCTTCAATTGCTTATTAATTTAGAATTATGAATTCACAAATAGGAAATTTTATCTGAACTTGTGGTCAATACTTTAAGATTAAATTAAATTATTTTAGTATATGCTCGTGATTATGGGAAAATAATAAGCTTTCACAATAAATAGAGAAGAACCATCTGATCTGTATGGATAAATTGTACTATCTAGCTAACATGAAGTCTTAAATCTTGCCAATGATACCATCTACCTTTGAATTTATGCCATTAAATTGCTGCAAATGCCCTAAAAAGGTTATCTTGCTACCATCTCCCATTCTATTGTCATTTTTTCTGTAGCGTACAATATAGGTTGAATTAGGCCGATAAATCGCCCGATAAAAGGTAAACCTATACCAATCTGCCCGATATTTTATCGGGTTGCTAGCGGATTAATACATTTAAAAGCTGATAACCGTTAAGCCAAACTGTTAAGATCAGCAACCCTAAGCCTCAGCGCTATGACTTTCGCAGCCGCACAAAAGCAAGCACGGATGGTAGTTCTTCTCTTCTGAGCTGGATCTGAGCTCGAGTTCGCTGGGAGCGGAAAATCACCCGCCTCAATGCTCCTTCAATAGTGGCCGTGAAATATGTTCGCGGATCGCGCCTTTCAATTTGAGCTCCAACTATAGTTCTCTGATTCTTTATTTCGCTGAGGGCGACAATTGGACCGGCCGCATCAGATGATATCGCTGCCACACAGTTTCACTACGAGCAGCAGTGACTGTTAAGCCCAATAAATGACTCTGTGAACCTTGCTACCGCTAAAAGCATAGTTAAGACCGCCTCAACGGTGAAACCTTTACGTCCGTTTCTATTTCTTTGCTGTTAGCGTCCTTTTTGACTTAACTTTGAACTTGTGCAGGGTTCACTCCTTTATGAGCTAGTTATGACTTTCTTGTCTCTTTTTTACCAAACACTGCACATAAACACAGTAAGTTAGCTTTCGGAAATACTTGCACACACTTTTAATCCAAAACCTAAGCTAAAAGAAGCATAAAATAGGCTAGAATCTCTAGTTATCATACACCGACCCCTACATTATTATTTTCCCCACGAAATTCAAGACCATCATCGCCGTGTATGGGTGTGTTTTGTGAGTTTGACATATTTTAATCTGAGAACAAAAACTCTTGGCAAGGACAAGTGTGAAAATAACATGTGGTATCAGAATAAGTACTAAAATAACCACTATTATCTTTATCCCCACAGTGGGCGCAAACGGTTTACCTCGAAAATATGAGTAATAATTAAACTTATTTATTATTTTAAAAATATGTGATTTAGTTCAATACAAATTAATAACCAAGAAATCTTATGTATTAATGAAAGAAGTAAACGAAATTAAACCAGTGTGCAAGCCAGTCTCGACCTCGAGCTAAGGTGGCCTCGAGGTAGGTCAAGAACAATAAAGTAAGAACAATAAAATTAAAGGACGATTCTGATGAATAATGAGCATGAAAGCAAGAGAGCATTTTTTTTCCAATGATTGATACTAGTTACAAATGATTGGGTCCCCCTTATGCAGTAGGGGAACCTTAAATAAGGTACATTTCTAATTACAGTAAAGAATCTTATTGGGACAGCTGTCTAACCGCCTAGTACAGATTTGTACTAACTCGTACAAATAAATTCCGAAATTTACGTCATGATCTTGGGGACGTGGCGAGAATCTTGCTCTTTCTGTTACAAATCCAAAATGGCATAATCTCAGGGTTGGTCATACTTGGCTCCGATGTTCCTCGAGCACTTAAATCTCCGAGCCTCTTATTCTGCTTTGAGCTCGAGCTCGGTCTATATTAAACTTGTTATCGATGTGGCCTCTCGAGCATACAAAATCGGAGGCATATGATTTTGACCGCATACAGAAAGTTTAGAGGTCGAGAACTAAGGTAGGAGTTTAGTAAGTAATCGAGAGTTTTCCCCTTCCTTAAGAGAAGCACTCTTGTACTTTTATATTCTCACAACTGTATTTACACCTATCGTTTTGATCACTTTAGTTATCTTATTTTTCTTGTACTTTCTTTATTTTCTTTATTTTCTTTATTTTCTTTTCTTTTCTTTTCTTCTTCTACTTCTTCTTCTTCTTATTCACCTTTTTTTGAGCTGAGGGTCTAACGAAAATAATGTTTTTATCTTTATCAGGTCGAAAAATATCCGCATACACACTATCCTCCGCAAAACTTTACTTATGAGATTAGACTGGTTTATTAATGTTGTTGTTGTAAAAAGTAGTACTATTACTTTTTTTAAAAAAAAAACTTAACCTCGTTAAAATAACCCCAAAACATGTTAAAACCTTTAAAATATTTCCGTCAAATTTATCTGACTATGAAAAATTAAAATGCTTGAAGTTAGACATATTTATTCGAACGGTAATGAAGTACATCAACAAGCTACTCAGCTATATAGTCTGGAGTCTTTAGTGTGACACTAGTAAGCCTTTTTTTTTTGTATGAACTGATATTTTTATAATAATGTTTAGAATCTCGAGAAATAAAAAATAATTTACATTAGGAAGCTTGTTTTGGCAGCTACTCTTTTTAAGGCATTATATGTTCCCATTTTCGAGTTCTAGCTAGTTTAAACTTATTGAGTTTCAAGTTATCATTCTAATGTACATATCTCATTGGATTTTTTTGGTTGGGGGGAAGGAGCTTCATTAAGTCTATATTAATCTACCCTTTCCCCTTTTACTTTCTTATGACGACCCGACACGTCATTTTGAGTTTTAGCCTTCATTTATGTGTTTCGATATTTGGAATAGATCCATTTAGCCTTTCTTGATTTGCGTGCACAATCTGTTCCTTTTTTTCGAAAATATTTATGTGAAAAAATTAAAGAAAATATGAAATTGTACCATAAAACTCATTTGAGTCGAGTATGGTCACCGTTTTACTTAACGGACCCGGATCAGTATTTAGGCGGTCCCGTTGGGTCTGTATCATAATTTGGGACTTGGGCCCATGCCCGAAATTGAATTCGGTAGTCCCTAACTTGATTTAACGTCATTTGTTGAAAACTAGTAATTTGAAGGCTTAAATCTAAGTTTGATTGTAGTTTGACTTTATTGCTACGGGGTTGAGATTTTATTTTCGTAACTTGGTATAAGTTCATTTCACTATTTATGACTTTTCTGCAAGATTGGTGCAAAATGGAGTTGATTTGACGTGATTCGGACGTCCGGTTGTAAATTTAAAAGTTCTTAAGTTTCTTTGAAAATTTCATGCTTTTTGATGTCCGATTCGTAGTTCTAGGTGTTATTTTGGTATTTTAATCGCGCGGTTAAGTTTGTATGATGTTATTACACTTGTTTGCATGTTTTTTTTGGAGCTCGAGGGGCTCGAGTGAATTTCGTAAAGGCTACGGAGTAATTTTAAACTTAAAAGATTGCTAATTTTTCACTATTGTTGATATCTGGTGCATTGTGCTTTGCGATTGCGAATCCACTCTCATGATCGCGAAGGGGAACTTGGGGCTGGGGTGGTTTTCTTCTATGAGAACGCAGGGAACCGATCTCAAATGCGAAGCATTGGGGGAACTTATCCTTCGCGAACGCGACCACCCTCTTGCGAACGCGAAGGTTTATGGGATTCTGGGGGAGTTGGTCTGTAGCTTTACGCGAACGCGATCCCAAGCTCGCGAACGCGAAGGTCACTTGGGCCGCTGCACTTCGCGATCGCTTCAGGCCCTTCGCGAACGCGAAGAAGGCTTGATGCCCAGTGACTTAAATGTCCCAAAGATGGAATTTTCTTCATTTTTCACCATTTTCACATTAGAGCTTGGCCTAGAGGCGATTTTGACGAAGAATTTTATCCCCACTTCATAGGTTAGTATTTTTTAACTCGTTTTCTTCCCTTTTCATCAATACTAATTGAATTCTAGCTTTAATTTATACTCTTTCATGGTAGAAAATTAAAGACTTGGGTAGAATTGAGGGTTTTTATAAAATTGAGATTTAGACCTCAAATTGAGGCCGGATTTCGAAACTAATCACATAATCGGGCTCAGGGTGAATGAGTAATGGAGTTTTGGCCTGAATCTCTAATTTTGATCAAGCAGGCCCACGATTGACTTTTGTTGATTTTTTGGGAAAATTTTAAAGATAAATGCTTTAGCTATTGTAATTGATTTTTTTAGCCTTGTTTGATGATATTAAGTCGATTTTGGTAAGATTCGATTCGTTTGGAGATGAATTTTAAAGGAAAGGCCTCGATTGAGTTTTGATTTGATTCTGGAACGAGGTAAATATTGGGTCTAACCTTGATTTGAGGGAATTAAGAACCCTTTAGCTATATGTTATGTGAAATTATATGTGTAACAACATATATGCGAGGTGAAGAGTCTATATAAGCCATCAAAATAATTGTTTCCTTGCTTCCTCGTATTTCATGAATTATCTTATTTGATGTCTTAATTGTTAGATGCTTTAACTGCCTTATATACCGTAATTTGTTACTTGTCATTAGTTATTCTTGTATTGAAATATTCATCCCTTCCATGACCTCGGGATTAATTACTACTTGCTTTAATTTTTTTACTTGTACTCCTTAATTGTTACGTACTTGACTTGTCTCGTTGCTATTGTTTTTTCTGTAGCATTCCTTTGATTTGTACATGGTTCCTTTATTTCTTTGCTTTCATATTTTTTTTAATCGCAGAGATTCTTGTGAATTGAACTGTTGAATTGATTACATTTATTGAATTTGTTTACGGGTTATAAATGTCACGACCCAAAATCCACTAAAGGTCGTGGTGGCGCCGGACACCGCTCTCAGGCTAGCCAATTAGATTACCGATTTAAAAATCCTTTTTTAAATACATCAAATTCCAGAATTTTTCTTCCATTTTCACAATAAAAGGGTTTTGCTTCAATTCAAATTAACAATAACAATTAAATTAAACTTTTCGAAAACCATCCCAGAACCCGGTATCACAAGTGAATGAGCGACTACTGATAATGAAAAAAAATACAACATCTGTCCGGAATAGAATGAACAGGAGATAAATAATCAAAGTACAGAAAGGAACTACACTAGCTGCAGGTCGCCTCGCAATTTGCAGCTCACCTA
>MU683620.1:1974-50102 GCA_026770625.1 Nicotiana glauca
TAGGCTATGACCCAAATTCTGGGGAGGGGTAAAAATAATTACAACTAGGGGTGTTCATGGTTCGATTTGGATCGGTTTTTCCCTTAAAAGAAACCAAACCAAGTAAGTTGGTTTTTCAAATATTAGAACCAAACCAAAATAATTAAGTCGATTTTTTCTCAATTCAATTTATGTCAGGTTTTGTCGGGTTTTCAGTTTTTTCGATTATTTATCGATTTTTTCTTAAATATAAAACATACACTACCAAACACATATTCCGGCGACCACATTTTCAACGTAACGCTATCAAATCAATTGCCCTTTGGGAAATCTATTATTTACCAAGATATATTGATGATAAATTGAATCAAATAGCGATGAATAATTTAAGGACTCAATTAAAAATATTTTAACACAAAATGGATTCTTACACTAAAAAAAAGAAAACTATGAATCAAACTAGAATGTAAAGGTAAAGAGTTGTACTAAAAGTGTAAAGTATTAACATTCACCATTAAATTTTTGAAACTTTATATAAAAATATACATACATACATACATACATATATATATATATATATATATATATATATATATAAAATAAATTTAAAATAGGTACTCCTATAGTCGGTTTGGTTCGATTTGTTTTTTGGTTTTTTCTGACTAAAACCAAAACCAAACCAAATTTGATCGGTTTTTAAAATTCAAAACCAAAACCAAACCAAACAAAAAATTATCGGTTTTTTTGGTCGGTTTCGTTTGGTTTTTGATTTTTCAGGTTTTTATGAACACCCCTAGTTACAGCTGATAATTGAAAAATAGCTGCAATTTCAAAAGTAATCAAAATTTAGCCAATTTTTCATGTAAAGATAAAATCTGAACAAAAACACCCTTAAAAATGCGGAAAAAAATTCCAACATAATATGCTGGAACTATCCGTGTTTCAGTAAAATAATGACTATTTTTCAATGACTTTGCGAAAGCTAACTGTTTTTTAGTTACCAATCTCAAAAAAGGCAATCACGTGCTATTTTCACAAATTTTAGTTCATCTTGACCAGGTCTATCTCGGCCTAAGTAACTTTTGGGCGAATCATTATTGACTCAACCAACCTTGACCCCAAAAATCAGCCCAACCCGCTCATATGACACTCCTAGTACCACTACTCGAACAAATGTGTAACCAAATAAGAGGAACCTCAGAAGATAGAAGAATAGATTTTAAAGAAATATTTAACTAGATAATGACCATTTTATAACTAATGAGGTGATTCAAGACGAAGATAATCATACATTACTCCTTGAAAGGGGTTTGTAGCTATTGCTTGTGTAAGAAATATGGTATTTGTTCCATTTACGAGTAGATTGCCCTGTACTTCAATGCTGTAAAGCCAATATAATCCATGAATACCATGTCTTGCAATTGCATTATCTCCCCCTATTACCCCTGTTGTAAAGTGAGGTGTTGCTAATTTTCCATCGTTGAAACGAACCTTATAAAAAAAAATACAAGAAAGTCAATAATCCACACAACCACAGATAAAAATTATTTCCCAGGTGATAAACTGAGACAATATAGAGGGATCAAAGAAAGGGCAGCCGGATACCCAAGGAATTTCGCATTCACGTAGGGTCTGTGGAAGGATCGCACCCCCAACGGGTGTGAAGTAGATAACCTACCCTAATGCAAGTATTAATGGATGCTTCCACGACTTGAACCCGTGACCTATAGGTTACATGGAGACAATTTTACCGTTGCTCCAAGACTACTCTTCTAAACGAAAAAGAAAATTAACAGAAATGAACTTAATAGAAATGACAGGTCAAGGAATCAAGGATGAGCTACATACTTGTAGTTCAGCTCTCTGAGCTGCTGCAAGAGCCAATTGGAGAGTGTAATTGGATGTATTGTCAACACTTTCAAGGCTAAATATAATTCTCCATGTGGTAGCGTTATACGTGTTATTTCCTATATTCCTGCAGAACAACAGTTTTCCAGAAGTCTCATTGTCATTCAAATTTACATACTAATATATAGTAGTATTGTCAGAAAAGGAATAAAAGAACTAAGATATACAAGAACGAAGATACACGCGGGCACACATTTATGTATGTCTGTATGTATGTAATATAACCCAAATACAAGAGTCAGAAGAAGCTCGAGCGGGTACCTGGTAACATGAGCAAAAAACCAGTCTGTTGAATAATTGCTAGTCGCAACATTGTAGACGAGATCATTTTCAGGATATAATTCACTATATTGTTCCCACAAACCATACTGTCTAAATCTGCAAGGCAAAATGGAGTGAATGAGCAACCATTTTTTACAGTTAAGATAACTAGTAAATATTCAGAAGTACTTTCTTGGAAATTAATAGATCCTACAAAGTGGAGGCTAAGAAAATTTGAGAAGTTTTAAATGTAAATAAGTGATACTGGAATTAGTTTCAACATAAGCAGGTATGAAGATTTTTTGGGACATACATTGACTCTGAGTTGTTTTGGTATACGTGAACTTTAAATTGTGGGGGTGGAGTTGGTATGAAGAATTCAGCAGCTGTTCGATCTGGCACACCGATTTCCCAAAGTGTGGCTCCATTTCGTGGAGGATTATAAACCAAACTCCCTAATTCAATACTAGAACCTGTATTATGATACAAGTGAAAATTGAACAACATATAAGATGAGATAAGAGCATTGATATCAGGAAATATGGGTCACAAATGGGTCACAAATGGGTCTTATTCTGAACGAACTTCGAATTAAGAAACACTAACAAAATGGTAAGTAAGAAATTAAAACCTGGAGTTACTTGTACATCAGAAGTGTACTTGTAATCCCCAATAATTCCAGGGACGGTTGCATACACGTTATATGTACCAGATATGATATTCTCTATGGTAAAATTCCCACTAGTGTCTGCTTTAGTCCAGAACTGATATCCCTGAAAATGGAACGAAATAAAGTTATTAAATCAATATAATTTTAAAAAATTATTTTAGTTTATTTATAAATTTATGAATCATGCAACT
The DNA here is from genome assembly GCA_026770625.1 of Nicotiana glauca. Lineage (NCBI taxonomy): Eukaryota > Viridiplantae > Streptophyta > Magnoliopsida > Solanales > Solanaceae > Nicotiana > Nicotiana glauca. Next base: position 4,984 of record MU683620.1, read on the forward strand.
TTACTTTGTTTTCTCTTTGCCAAGATCCAACATCTCCTGGTGGTGCTAACCCTATATAGGCGTTGGATGCTGGTATTAAAGTCGTAGTGCTGAAAATACAAATTAAGATCTTAAATCTTAGTGCATTTCTATTTAATTGCACATATAAGTTCAAAACTAGTCACACTTCAATAAAAAGTTTTGGCAATCAAACAACATCATGACATTTATGATGCACAATAGTATCTACGCTTTTACAGAACTGATTTACAACAGATTATACATCAAATCCACAATACTCAAAGATACTCCTTTTTCCACTAGTGATGCACAAATAATTTGGACGCAGATACTAAAGAATGAAAACACCAGAGGAAAATACCTGTCATTAACAAAAAGTTGGCCTCCAACTGCTCCTCTTTGATTAGATTTGATGTAGTCAGTTGAAACTAGAAAATCATAAGGCCAGCTTGCGACTTCTTGATTCATCTGTAAATTCGATGGGAAATTCCTTAAGCAATTATGTTAAGTGTTAACTGAATTCACTTCTGAAGACAGCCCAAATTGGTATTAGCATTTATTAAAAGATTAATATATTACCATTTTCTTTGCATCATCCCAAAGTATAGATGGATTGTCCTTAGCTGAAGCATTTGAGTTAAGATACAAATATACAGGGCCAATAACTTTTTTCCATGGCTCTCCTTGTTGAAATTTGAGTACCAAATCTTCACCAGCATAATGCCTACTAACAAATACCTGATATTATGATTAAATAGTCAATATTCTTAAAAAATAAAAGAGAAGCAAGTGCTACTTACTGGTATTAAAAAACTCAACACTTACAGAAAGTACAGTTGGACCAACATGTGAAGTGAGATCTTGTTTGTAAGGTCCTCCGGTACGAAACTCATCACTCGGAATTATCATCCAAAACCCTACAGGAGGATTAGCACCTACCCACCCATGAACTCTATCGTCTTTGTTATCATTTACATAGAAATATTTGTCATCCACCTACATATGTGTAGATAAAAATAAATATCAAGGTAAATAAAAAATAAATTTTTTTGATTATGTAACTAAATGTAGCCCCATCACTTGTCCGAACTATCGAGTGAAACCTTTGAATTATAGATTGCACTTTCCTCTCTAGGCTGAAGGAGAACATGTTCATACATCATACAACTTCATTCTCCTCCTAACATACTAGATACTGTTGAACATCCAAGTAAATAAATAAAAGTGTCTCATCTTTAACAGATTAAGCTTTAAAAGGAGATGGTCACACATTGAACAGATACATGGTCTAGAATATGATGGATGTTAGCCTAGACATTTTCATATAGACACACATATTCTAGGTAATTGTAGGATCCTACCTCTCCTTTTAGATCTGGATTAGTTGGATTTGTCAAAAGAACAGCTTCTTTGTAGTCAAGAACCTTGCCCGTCTCTCGATCCACCGGCATTGGCATGACTCGCTGTCTCTCATCCGAGATAGCCATGTAATGAAACCTAGGCATACAACATCCATTTTGTACAATAGAAATTCAATTTTGGGGGGTTTGGGGAGGGAGAAACAGATAATATCTCAAGTTAATGATGAGAAGATTTAGATTCATACATATCTTGTTGAAGCTTGAAGACAATCCTTAGATTTTCGATGTAGACAAGGGGCCATCCTTCTAAACGTTCAAATATTGCGTAAGTATAAAATCCGGGTATATCTCGTAGCATCACAAACCTGAAAATTCATCCGATACAATTACATATATAAAATTTGTGATTACAGAAAAAGATATATACAAAATGAGCTTTAACAATGCACTTCACCTTATGTCAAAATTTAATGGAAGTTCATCAGATTGAGAAGCATTCCATGTATTTTTAAATGAAATTTCTGCCTGATTTTCACTGTCCATTATTACCTCAAAACTTGTTCCCAAAAACCTGCATGTGACACCAAAGTAATAGCCTTAATTTTGGATGATCACAACTCACCTACGTTAAATTTTTTCACAAGAGAAGTTAAAGTTTACTTTTTTCGAACTCTTCGAGATGCTGTCTGATTCCAGAAAACATCCCAATACCTGAAAATGTCATAATTTGATACTATTATCAGTTATTTCTATTATTGAAAGAAATTAAAATGTTTATATGTTAATTATACCCTCTATCATTTTCGACATTTTGGGTGGCAAGTAAGTTGTCAATTCCACCATATGATATGTTCGTGACGAGGCCATCTGGCATTGACAAAGTAACATTGGTGATGCCATTGCTCATTGTCACCTGAAGAGACATAGCATAAGCACGAGACAAGATGCTACATTCATGCATCAGAGTACAAAATTAAAACAAAACGTAAATGAAGATTTACTTGTTCAGTTTGTATGTCCAATTTGACCGCTGCTGTTGTTGTCAATATTCGCCTGTTTTTAGCAAAAATAAATAGCAAGTCAGCATGCAGATTTGCATAAAGATGACATTTGCTATCAACTTAAAAGTATTGTACAACAGCTAGCAGATCTCCCATTTAATACAAAATGGTTAAAGCTAGACTAAACTGCACACCCCTTGCTGTAGATTTAGATCGAAGAAGCCTCTTATATAATCAAATTCTGTCCTTTTTGAGATATTTCACTATGAGTATGTGACTGAAAAAACTTATTTTCGCTTACACCAACTAATGAATACAAGACATGTGCCATCTACATACACTTTTATAACTTCACCATGGTTGATTAATACGTAATCTTGTAAACCAAACAACTCAAGTGTTTCTTCTATTGAGAATTTTGTTAAAAAATACTGTCCAGTTAACTGGGCTGGTTCCCTGTCCCCGATATGTAACGAAAATATTGACCGGTTTACCACATTCATTCATCAAAGCACTTGCCTTGCTTTGGTGGTCTTTTAAACACCCCCTCCCCCCCTTTTCGATTGGTCCAACCTTCTCTAGCAGCTGGTCTGACAGAGGATCATGCTAGGCAGGGGCAGATATAGGGGGACGGAAAGGGGTCACCCGAACCCCGTTCGCTGAAAAATTATACTGTATATATAAGGCAAAATCTGTTTTTTTACCTTTATATATTATGTTTTGAATCTCCTTAACAGAGCCCAAAAATGTAGCTTAGCGGTCAAGGGGTTCAAAACCTTTGTAAGGTCATAGGTTCAATTCCCACTAGCTACAATCTTTTTTTCTTTTTTTTCTTTTTGAACCTCCTTCGCGGAGATCCTGCCTCCGCCACTGATGCTAGGGTGAGATGATCCTCCCACCACTGCTTACATATTACTAAGTCAAAGCAAGGGGTTGAAAACGCACTACAAGAGACAGAAACAACGTCCTGACTAAATAAGAGTCTGTTCAATAATGGCTTGGCCGAAAGCCGTAAATAAGTCACCTCCCTCCATTCCAGTTTTATTTGGCAATGTTTCCTTTTTAGTTTGTTTCAAAGAGAATGACAACTTTCTAAATTTGAAAATACTTTAACTTTAAACTTCTCAGTTTACCCTTAACAAAAAGCTTCTATTGGCACACAAATGTCATAAAATATTTAGGACCACAAGCTACAAAAGCCGCATTTCTTTATTAAACCATTTCTATTCAAATTTTACCACACAAATTGGAACAGGGGGAACTAGTAAAAAGAAAAAGAGAGCAGGAATTATTCTCATCTACTCACCAGGGAGCTATTATTTTGTTTGTTACTGCAGAATTTCAGACAATTCAAGATTATAATTTGGCAATGCTATTTGAACACTAAGTAGCTTAGAAAAGGAAAATGTGAAAAATCACCATTTCAGCTAAGGAAAAATACAGCAGCAACCTCCAAGTGTTTCTTTAGTGTAAAAATAGCAAACACTTTCAACAATCCCATTACCATCAATAGAATCGAGAGGCAGCAGCATTCATATTCCTCCGAAGAATCCGACCCGAATTATTCGATTCTCCCCAAATTCGTAAGCTTAACAGCATTGACTCTTTCGAAGTACTACTTCCCATGAATTTTGCCACTAAGGATTGTGCGAATTTGCACTTTATCGATATTCTTATTTGGCGAGCTATGAATTTGGAAGAGGACTCGTTTGTTATCGTCATCACCGTCTACAACGGATTCCGGCGAATTTGGGGGGTGGCGTTGTTGGAATTCACGGCGCTTCGTAGTGGTGGACCGGTGGTTATCGGATTGAAAGGTTTAAGAGAGGTTTTGGGTTACCAAGCCGTTTGGTTGGTCTTATTTTAAGTAGATTTTAAGCCAACATTTTTTACCAGCTTTTAAGTCTTTTTTTATTTTATCAAAATACTACAAAATAATTTAAAAGCTATTTTGATTTAAAAATACTTAAAATAAGCTAATTCAAACGGTTCTTAAATTTATCTATGTCAGTGAAAATAGCAGGACTAGCTACTTTTCGGATTGGTAGTTAAAAAATAATTATTATTTATAAAGTTATTAAAAAATAATCATTATTTTGCTTAAACACAAAAAGTTCTAGCGCTAGATGTTGGATTATGGAGATTCTGCGTAAAAATTTTCTGCATGTTATGTTGGAATTTCGGCACATTGAAAGTTCCAGCATGTTATACTAGAAATTGGAGCTCATGCGTATAAACTTCTAGCATTTACGTTAAAACTCCAGTACATTATAAAATTACAACATTATGCTTGAATGCTTTTTGGATTTTTACGAATACTTTTGTTCAAATTTTATTTTACATAAAAATGTAACTAAATTTCGATGGAGGCTAGTTTTCAATTACAATTATAAATCTGGCTATTTCTTTTCCTTTTTTTTTTCCCTTTATCACTCACCCGTAGAGTTATTCACTTTTCTTTGTTTTGTATCAAAAGTCCATCTATTTTTGCATATTAGCATAAGGTCACTATATTCTCTAACTTTTTTAAGCCAAATAGTTTTAAAAAAAAATAATAAAACACCCATTAAAATCCGCTACAAGATCGTCTCACTAAAAGGGTAACTTAATTTGAGCAAAAGTTAGTATTTAAAAGGGTTATTTAATAGGAGCAAAAGTTCGTTAACGTGTCATATTTTGAGTCTCGAAGTGGGTCAAAAAATAATTCTAGAGAACCTTGTTAGTTTATAAATATTTGACTTTAAAAAATAGAGATCTTTCAATTCCTATACACTATATAAGTTTTACTATAATTATATTTTATATACCCAATTATTATTTATGTACATTTTAAGGAAATTAATAATAATAATTAGTGTTCTAAAATCACTCTAATGTATCTTCCACTCCCCTACGTTTCCACATCTCACCCTCTTCCCCCACATATCTTGCACAAGAGAGCAGCAATTCCACCATTGACAACCATTAGAAAGCTTTGAAGCTTTGAATTCGAATTTGTGTTTTCAAAAAATATTATTTGTTTGAATTGGGTGTTGTTGCAAAGAATTGAGAATTCTATTTGTCTCTCTCTATCTCTCAATTTCGAATTTCAATAATAAAGCAAAGTAAAAGAGAGCAGCAATTCCACCATTGACATCCACTAAAAAGCTTTAAAGTTTTGAATTTGAATTTGAGTTTTTAAAAATCATTATTTGTTTGGATTGGGTGTTGTTGCAAACAATTGGGAATATGGTTTGGAATTTATATCTCAATTTGAGGGTATTTTGGTGAAGATTAGACTTGATTTTCGCTGAATTTCAGATTGAACTCGAAAAAGAAGAAGAAGACATGATATACATTATATTTACAAAATTATAGAAAAATTGTATTCTGTTGTTTTATCTCCTCTCTCTCTCTCTCTCTCTCTCACACTCTCTCTTTATATATATATATATATATATATATATATATATATATATATATATATAACACTATTGTATGAATGTTGAACAATATTGTATAAAAATTATATTTAAGTTGTATGATAATGTAGTCGTAAATAACTGAGTAGAAAAAATATAAGAAAATTGTAGATAAATTATATAATATATAATTAGTTGTATAAAATTTATTTTTACTATGTATAAATTAGATACAAAATATACAAAAGACATATAGTATAAATTTTGTATATATTTTTTATTTAAGTTGTATGTTATTGTAGTTGTATTTAACTGGGTAGAAATAATGTGTGAAAGTTATAAATAAGTTGTATAATATATAATTAGTTGTATAAAATTTATTTTCACGATGTATAAATCAGATGCAAAATATAGAAAAGACATATTGTATAAAATTATGCTTAGAGTGTAAGGACTAGTTTGAACAAGTTTGAAATCAAGTGTAAGGACTTGTATCAAGGAACAATTTTACTCGTGGAACTTGTGCAGCTTTAATTGTTGTATTTTCATGCTGGTATAAAATTTTAACTTTTGTATTTGCAAATAGAGGACTAAGAAGTATGGTCTCTACTGACGGATTTGTTCCTAGTTTTTGTTGCCCATCTCGAAAGCATGATACCGTGTTGGAGCATATTAATACCTTGCCTTTGGTGTATTAATATCTCAAGTTGTTCATACTGACGGATTTTCCTTTATTTTTTGGCATTTCTCTTTAGGTGTTACACATCTTTATTAAGTTTGTTCATCATTAGTAAAAAATTTCATAAATTTATGTAACTAAATCCCAAAATATAAGCTCAATTTAGAGAGAAGAGGGGGGAAGGGGGAGGGGGAAGAAAAAAGGAAAAGAATATAACTAGATCCCTTGATTGAAGGCACTAATAATGGATTGGAAGCCTTTTAAGGTGGATTATATATATTCTATAAACAAAACTTATTTATGCCAGATAATTAACTAAACATCGATATTTAAAGTAATAAAATTTCAAATAATGTATAGAAATATAAAAATTCCTAGAAAATATTGAAAAGTATGAGCGATCTTTTGTTTAACACCAACATATGATGTCTCCTAATTCCTATTAAAAATTACTTATCCTAAAGCTCAAATTCAAAACATCTAATTAAGGCGGTGGCGGTAAAATCTATCATTCTATCTAAGCTCACCTAAATAAGTTGTTTAAGTAGGAAAAAATGAAAAAGGATATTTAAGATAAAAAGACCGATTATATATGTATTGATGTGGAATAATATAATTGCACATCATAATTAAACCCAATTTCAAGCTTTATTCTGCAAATAATAATTTAAAGGGATTAACTTCAACACACTCGAGATATCGAAGAATTTTTGCACTCTTAAAGCCCATAATCAGTAGGATTAGTAACCTATAAAATACTACAAGTTAGAGATGTTAAAATAAGTGAATATTATTAAAAATCTTTAAAATTTCTATGTATACAAGTTAAATCCTCATTAAGTTGAGCTTAGAAGAGAAGGCTAATTTTTCACAATTTACACGAATATTACATGCATCTTAGTTTGCTTATTCATTAACCGATTAAGCTCTGATTTCCAAAAGGTAAAAACAATATGTACTTCCTATTGTTAGAAAAATAATAGGATTAAATAATATGGTTTCGCTAGTGTAATTATTTTAAAGGAATTTATATTAAGGAGTAGTTAGTTACGGTTAAGTACAGTTAGCAGTTAGCTAAATTAATTAAGTAGGAATTAACATGTAGCTGGGTTCCACTAGTTAGTTATATGTAGTTAAATGCAGATTTTCCTTTTAACATTGTACAGTTGTCATCTTCCTCATTCTGAAAATTGAAGAACAGAGCTTCTCTTCTTCTCAAAAAATTCTCTCTCTAAATTTCTATCTTCATAGCTTCAGATTAATAGTTGCATGCCATTGATGAATTCATCATGGTATCAGAGCTGGAATAACGAGTAATTCTAGGAAATTTTTCGAGCAATTGAAGAAAAATTCGAGAGAATTTACTCAAATTCAGATATTGAACCCTAATTTTTTCGTTTTTCTTTTCAATGGCAATTCCTGAAAATTCGACCGTGAATGTGAGTGTTGGAGCTCGATCTAGAGCTGGAGTAGAAGGAAGTGCAACAATTACGGATCATAATCACCCTCTTTATCTTCATCCTTCAGACAGACCTGGATCTATGTCGATCGGATTAATTCTGACAAGAGTGGAAAACTATTCCTTGTGGAGTCGTGCGATGAAGGTTGCATTGCTAGGGAAGAACAAGCCGTGCCTAGTTGACGGATCGACATCTAAGGAGGATTTTGGAGCAGAGTTAGGAAGTCAATGGGATTGATGTAATGCCATTGTTACTTCATGGATTATGAGTAATGTGAGTAGAGAACTAGTTACAGGAGTGTTATTCTCTTCTAATGCTTAAAAAATATGGGCAGCTTTCAAGGAGAGATTTGACAAAGTAAATGGATCGCGTTTATACTACTTGCATAAGGAGATCTTCACCTTAACATAGGGAGTCTCATCTTTTTCAACATATTTCACTAGATTGAAGGACCTTTGGGCAGAATATGACTCAATATTACCACCTCCTTCATCTACTACTGAATACATTGAGCAATTGAAATATCAGTGTTTGTTGCAATTTTTAATGGGCTTAAATGATGGTTTTGAATAAGCAAGGAGCCAAATCTTACTGATGCCAACACTGTCTTCCATAGATAAAGCTTATGCTATGGTAGTGCAGGAAGAAAGCAGGAAGATGATTGCTGGAAATGTATATAGACAAACAGGACATAATGACCCTACAACTCTCTTCACAGCTCGACCAAGGAGAAATTTTAATTTAGAATGTGAATTTTGTCATCTGAAAGGTCATACTAAGACTGATTGCTATAAGCTAATGAAATGTGAATTTTGTAATAAAACAGGACATCGGAAGGAGAATTGTTACAAGATTGTTGGATATCCAACTGACTTCAAACAAAAAAAGAAAGCTAATGCAGTGATGGTTGAGTCAATTGGACAATAGGACTTGCGAAGTCAACATCCTGCCTATCAGTCAGGGAGCAGTATTGAAATAGGTCAATCCTTCACCAAGGAACAATACAATCAACTGTTTCAACTGTTGAACAAGAATTTCATTGGATAAGCAAGTGTCAACATGGCAGGTAAATGTTTTTGTGGGAATGTATCACTTTGTGAAAACTTAGAACTATGCAAGTGGATATTTGATACTGGTGTTACTAATCACATGACTGGTGATAAAAGTTTACTTAAAAATGAAACTTCAGTAGGGAACTCAGGGCAAGTTCAACTACCTACAGGAGATTCGGCCACTATTTCTCATATGAGAGAATGTCAACTTATAGGAGGTGATGTATTGAAGGATGTGTTGTGTGTGCCATCTTTCAAGTTCAATCTTATGTCAGTATCAAAAGTAACAGAAGATCTTAAGTGCAGTGTCACTTTTTTCCCTCAATGTTGTGTATTTCAGGACCTCTTGTCTGGGAAGGTGAAGGAGATTGGTAAAAGAGAGGAAGACCTATACATTCTGTCAGCTGCACTAGGAAAGAAGGTGAATAAAACATTTGCAGTAGCTAATAAGGGAAGCTTGGATATATGACACAAAAGAACAGGACATGTACCAGTTCAAGTTCTTAGAAAAATTTCCAGTCTGCAAGCATATAGTAGTAACATACACAGTAGTACATTGTCTAAATGTGAAATCTGTCCATTAGCTAGGTAGACTAGAGTACCATTTCAACATAGTACTAGCAGAAGTATGTGCAATTTTGAATTGATCCATATGGATGTATGGGGACCTTATAAGGCTGCAACTCATAATGGAATGAGATACTTTCTTACACTAGTTGGTGATTATACTAGGTGTACTTGGGTATTTCTTATGAGACTTAAGTCTGATGTTATTCTCTTGCTCAAAAATTTCATTGCTATGATTAAGACTCAGTTTAACAAGCAGGTCAAAGCATTCAGGTCAGATAATGGTGGGGAATTCTTCAATCATGCATGTAAGGATTTATTTCAGTCACATGGAATTATCCATCAGAGTTCATGCCCATATACTCCTCAGAAGAATGGAGTTGTCGAAAGGAGACACAGACACATACTTGAAACTGCTCGAGCAATCAGATTTCAAGGACATTTACCTGTCAGGTATTGGGGACATTGCATTGAGTCTGCTGTATATATCATCCACAGGATTCCTTCATATGTGTTGGGACATAGGTCACCCTATGAGCTATTTTTTAACAAGCTACCCTTACTAACATATCTCAGAGTTATCGGGTATTTATGTTTTGCTACTAACCTGGTTAACACTGATAATTTGCACCAAGAGCTGTGAGGTCAGTTTTATTGGGATATGCTGCACATCAGAAGGGATATAGGTTGTTGGATTTGGAAAATAGAGTATTTTTCATCAGTAGAGATGCGGTGTTTTATGAAGACATGTTCCCTTTTCAGGGAGCTGAAAACATATCCAATTCTTTTTTCTAGAAATGTGTCCAGTGCCTAGGCAGGATTTCAGTGAAGAACCAATGGGAGTGGAATGTTCAGCTACAGATAGTTCTTATAGAACACCTATTGTTCCAAGTTCTCCAGATATAGTTCCTGTTCCTTCAACTGAACAGGACTCCCCTCTTGTAGCTGTTCATAGTGAGCCTCAACCTGATCCTCTTGCAGTCCCAAGAGCTTCTTCTAATGCTCCCATTAATATGGGATTAAGAAAATCAACCAGGGTATCCAAACCTTCTATATGGCTCAAACATTATGTTAGACCAGATAAGACAGGTTCTGTGGGTTGTTGCAAATATCCCATCTCAGAAGTCATTGGATATGATATGATTTCCTCAAAATATTAGAGTCATTTGGCTAATTTTTCTGTTGAGGTAGAACCTGCAACATATTCTGAAGCTATCAAAGATAAAAGGTGGGTGGAGGCAATGCAGGGAGAGATTAAAGCATTGGAGGACAATAAAACTTGGACATTGGTTCCCTTGCCACTAGGAAAGAAGACTATAGGGTGCAGGTGGGTTTATAGATCAAATATAAAGCGACAAAAGAAATAGAAAGATTAAGGCTCGTCTAGTAGCCAAAGGTTATAATCAGAGGGAAGGACTGGACTATCAGGAGACCTTTTCACTTGTAGTGAAAATGGTGATTGTTAGGAGTGTGCTGGCTCTTGCAGCATCAAGGCATTGGTTCGTCCATCAAATGGATGTCTATAATGCCTCCTTTCAAGGCGATCTCACTGAAAAAGTATATATGACCATTCCTCAAGGGTTCCATGGCTCACATAACAAGTCAACAGTATGCAGATTAATGAAATCTCTCTATGGAATCAAACAAGCATCTAGGCAATGGAATATCAAATTAACTTCAGCCCTAAGGGATGCTGGTTTTCAACAAAGTCATCTAGATTATTCTCTGTTCATCAAGAAGATAACATCTCGCATAGTTATTGTGTTGGTCTATGTTGATGACCTGCTTATCACTGGAGATGATCCTGGACTGCTTCAACAAACTAAAGATGTATTGCAGTCTTCCTTCAAAATCAAGGATCTAGGAGAGCTCAAATACTTCTTATGCATAGAATTTACCAGGAGAGGTGATGGAAAATTAATGCATCAATGAAAATATGCATTGGAGCTTATTTTCGAGTTAGGACTTTCAGGTGCAAAGCCTGTAGGATGTCCTCTGGAGCCTAATCTAAAGCTTACCACTTCTGAATTTGACAGCCATGTAGGACTGTCTGATGATATCTTGTTGACTGATCCTGGACCCTATCAGAGATTGTTGGGTAAGCTGCTCTACTTGATCATCACAAAGCCTGATATTTCCTTTGTTGTGCAAAGTCTTAGCCGGTTCATGCATAGTCCCAAGGCTTCACACATGGAAGCAACACTTAAAGTGGTGAGATACATCAAAAACAGTCCAGGACTTGGAGTTTTTCTGGGGGGCAAAATGTTCAGAATCATTGTCAGCATATTGTGATGCCGATTGGGTTACATGTCCCAATACACACAAGTCAGTCACTGCTTATTTTTTCAAGTTTGGTGATTCACTCATTTATTGGAAATCAAAGAAACAAACTACTATATCTACGAGTTCAGCTGAAGCTGAATATCGCAGTCTTGCCTCTACTATTGCTGAAATTGTATGGATACTAGGTTTATTCAAGGAACTGGGAGTTGAGCATAAGTCTCCAGTGCCAGTTTTTTGCAACAGTAAATCGGCACTTGCAATTGCTGCCAACCCAGTTTTTCATGAGCGGACGAAGCATATTGACATTGATTGTCATTTCATCCGGGAAAAGATACAACTAGGTCTCATCACTACTCACTATTGTACTACACAAGAACAAGCAGTTGATCTCCTCACCAAAGGGCTAAGTCGACCACAACATGCATATTTGCTATCCAAGCTAGAACTTCTGAATATTTTTCCCAGACCTAGCTTGATGGGGGATGTTAAGGAGTAGTTAGTTACGGTTAAGTACAGTTAGTAGTTAGCTAAATTAATTAAGTGGGAATTAACATGTAGCTGGGTCCCACTAGTTAGTTAGGTGTAGTTAAATGCAGATTTTCCTTTTAACACTGTACAATTGTCATCTTCCTCATTCTGAAAATTAAAGAACATAGCTTCTCTTCTTCTCAAAAAATTCTCTCTCTAAATTTCTATTTTCTAGCTTCAGATTAATAGTTGCATGCCATTGATGAATTCATCAATTTAAGCTTTCCATTTTGTTGCTAAAGGGTTAATAGCATAATTCCTTTATGATTTTACTCGAATTTTCCACAAGAACAGAATATATTTAAACTGTAGAAAACAAGCAGATGAGAAAGAGGTGAAAATCTTTTGATGGATTTTTGTTTTGGAGATGATATGGTATCTATAATACCTTTAGGAGTCTGTTGGGATTAACAGAGTCATCTCTTCATAAAATAGACAACTTTTAAAATTAATAGTGACCTTTTTGAATTTTAAAAGAAAACTATTAATAACGTTTTCTGAAATTAATTAAAAATATGCTTTTAATTAATTAATAAAATAATAGGTGACTAATGAGGGTACTAATTAGTCCAAGTGTCCAATCTTGTGACTATTAATAATATAGTCAAATTTAAATTTTTCTTTAAAACATCGTTTAAAATATTCAAACTATATAAGACGAAAAAATACTTTTAAACACTTCTTTCTTCCTTTATTTTTCCAATGAGGGACAAAACAATCTCTCTTCAAATACTCTCATCAAACACTAACTAATCTAATACCTATATGTGTTTGGAAGTGGATTTAAATATTAAAAGCTAAATATACTTACCCATTGTGAGGACGACAATCAGCTACTAAGAATAATGTAAAAGCAACGGCTGTGAATTCCAAGACATATAAGCTTAGTTGCACATTCTTCCCCATTATCTGCATTTTCATTCAAAAAAAGGTTTTGTTTTTCCCCGCCCTGCATTATTAACAAAGCAGAAATATTAATAAATTATCGCAATTGATCTAATTACATGACATTTACTTTAATATTATATATGTAGTATAATTTTTCAGATTCTCCCCTACCACGGCTCCGCCCATAGTTTAGGTATTCAACTATCGACCTATATTTTGGGTTAAAACTCAAAGGGACAAAACTGTGAAACTCTAAAGATTAACCCAGAACAGGCAATGTCTTGACAGTTAGGCCTGAGCCGTTACGCAGAGCTAAATATTTCATGTGCCATGGTTGCTGAAGCAAAGAAATTAAAGCTGCACAATAGGAGTTAGAAAAGGGCAGATCAGTGCACTAAACTTCTGTTATGCATGGAGTCCATAGAAGGATCGGACCACGAAGGTCTGTTGTACGCAATCTTACACTGCACTCAAGAGGCTGTTTCCACGGCCGGCAGCATAATGGGAGTTGGTCAAGGCTAATTAGGACGATCAGTACCTAACACAAGTAACGCTAAAATCTAAAGTGAGACAGTCACGGGAGTACGTAGCATAAGGACAGAAAATGTAGTTAAGTACTTAGCTTCAACTTTTTTGACTTCAGTAATATTTATATTTGAAACTATTTTCAGAAAATAAATATTTTACTGTATACACTATAATTACCTATACAATCAGAGGTCTGCCTCTTGATTTAAATATCGGAGGTGCACTTTTCGATTTTTGTAAACCATTTGGTAATACTTGATGGAAAGGAGAAACCATTCCATCAAGAATATGAATTGCTTTTACGTCTCTATGAATATCACCATATGAAGATAAAAGATGAATTAACATGAAAAGCGAAAATAAAAAGATGAAAACAGAAGAAAACCAAAAAAAAGAAAAAAAGAATATAAGTATAAGAAGTTATTTGAGATTTCAGCCATTGTTACATACCTCTGTGTGGATTAATTTCTTGTTGCTTAGCTCTAGTTTTGCTTTCCTTCTGGATGTGTCATACGAATATCTTTTTCTTCTGGCAAAAACTTGGGAGAATGATGACTTTAAGCTTTTATAAGTTGGACAGCCGTATTTTTAAATATATATCATATCATATCATGATTTATAAACACATATAGGAGGAATACTACTTTGTTACAAAGATTTATATAGGAGGAAAAGTCATATATGACTCCCTAATAATAAATTCAACTTAGATGCAGATCCTTTCTTTTCTCCATTAGATTTCCTTCCTTATTTGTCCTACATTTTAAAGCAACACATATAAGTGCTTTCTAGATTCTTTTACTTTATCTTGAGTCGGAGTCTATCGGAAATAACCTCTCTACCTTCACAAGATATGATTGTGGTCTGCGTACACTCTATTCCCCTCTCCCTCCCCTCAAACCCTACTTCGTGAGATTATACTAGGTTTGTTGTTGTTGTTGTTACATATAAGTACTTTTTAACCAGCTTATATAGGTCTTTCAATTTCCAATCGCTTACCAAAATAGGCGGATTTGACTTATATCCATTAACAGTGTAAAACATTATCAATGTATTTAACTCGTTGTAGCAGGTAAACTGTCTTACTTTTTAGGTTACTAATCTAGCTTTTTTGGTGATTTATGATAGTTTAAAAACTCTTCTACCATGTTAGCACGTAGAAGTTAAAGTCTTTATAAGAGCTGGTAGTCATTTTTTATATAAAAGAATATGATTTTTATTCTATTTTATTATTGTTTTCAGGTGCGGCTTATGTTGGTAGAATAACGAATATTTTAGGTACCAGACGAAGCAAGAAGTAGGAAACAATTTGTTATGGTTTTTGGTAGTTCAATGGTTGGTTGGCTTGCAAGTTTCGAGTCGTATATTAGGTAACTATTTGTTGTGATAGATGATTTTTACGATTTTCTTTGTTCATGTGCTTTTCTTTTACTTTCAGTTTTGGCTATATATGTTACTCTAACTTTAATTTATGACATTTATCAATGCATTAATTCATCTCAAATGATTCACCATTGTTCTTCTCCTCAACGAATTAATTAAGTTAAAAAAATATTAGATTCTCACCCCTAAGTGGTGTTGTGGCCGAATGGATGAGATTCCTCCATGATAACTATAGATTTTCAAATTTTAGCCCTAGCAATGGAGAAACTTCTAGTGGGAGAATTTTCTCTTTTAATAGGTAATACGCAACAAACTTCAGATTAATTAGCTAGTGAGTTTTGAAGATATGTGTGAGTTAGATGAAGAACAGCAGTTGCACAAAGATGAGAGGAGGAAGAAAGAGCTTTGCTCTGTATTTTCTGAGATTAACGAAAAGGACCACACTTACAATGTCCAACCAACCGCCTATATACACATCACTTCCTAACTAATTCTTTAACTCACACATGTGTAAATACATATCCTATTTAGGAAAATGTAATTACAAAAATTCTATTCCTATTCCACTTCTATTAACAAATATTTACAGCTCATGTAATTCCCATTTCATCACTCCCCTCAAGCTGGTAGGTGCAAAGACATTGAGCACTCCCAGCTTGCCAACTAGATACTCATGTTGTGGTCTTCCTAATCCGTTCGTTATAATATCTGCAAGCTGTTCTCTTGAAGGAATATGTTGAGTTTTCATCAGTCCCTCATGTATCTTCTGTCTAATGAAATGACAGTCGATTTCTATATGCTTTGTTCTTTCATGAAATATTGGATTTGCTGTTATTTGCATTGTAGCTTTGCTGTCACTATGCACACATACTGGTAACTCAACTTCTGTTCCTAGTTCCTTTAATAATGTTGTTAGCCATACCACTTCTGAAACTGTACTTGCCATGCTTCTGTATTCAGCTTCAGCTTAGATTTTTTGAAACTGTATTTTGCTTTTTTGATTTCCATGAAACTGGTGATGCTCCAAGCTTGATCAAGTAACCTGATACTGACTTCCCGGTGTTAGGACATGAGGCCCAATCAGCATCACAGTAAACATTGATTTTACTTGACTCTTGACTACTCAGCAAAATTCCCAATCCTAGTTCCCTTTTAATATATTTCATTACTCTTATGGCTGCATCCCAATGAGATTTCTTTGGCTGTTAATAAACTAACTAAGGGTTTGTACTGAGAATGTAAATATTTGGCCTCGACATAGTCAAGTATAGCAACTTCCCAATAAACTTCTAATATTGGCCTACATCCTCCAACATTTGGTCTTCTGTTGTTCCCATTAGCTTGTCCAATTCTGGAGCTGTGAGTTTGACATTAGTCTTTAATGGTGTCCAAGCTGGTTTTGCTCCACTTAGTCCCATGTCTGAAATTATTTCTAACGCATACTTTCTCTGATTGATCAAAATACCTTTGTTGGATCTGCTGAACTCCATGCCAAGGAAAAACTTTAGCTCTCCCAAATCTTTGATCTTAAAAGCTTGTTTTAAGAAGTCTTTGGTTGCTTCAATTAGCTTCAAATTGCTTCCTGTAACTAACATGTCATCAGCATATATCAATATTATCACTATGTCTGCTCCTTTCTTCTTGATGAATAATGAGTGATCTAAACAGCTTTGCTTGAGCTCAACCTGCTCCAATGCCTCTGTTAGCTTAAAGTTCCATTGTCTGCTTGCCTATTTTAGACCATATAGAGATTTTACAAATCGACAAACCAACCCAGACTCCCCATGACTTGTAAAACCTGTGGTAGATTCATATAGACCTCATCATGTAAGTCTCCTTGCAAGAATGCACTGTAGACATCATTGTTGGACTGGCCAGTTATGCATAGCCACCAAAGAAAGATGTCCTCACAGTGGTGATTTTCACTACAGGTGAGAAAGTCTCATTGTAGTCAAGGCCCTCTCTCTGATTGTAGCCTTTATCTACCTTGCCTTGAATCTCTCTATATCACTATTGTCCTTGAGCTTGACCTTGTAAACCCATTTACAACCTATAGTTGTTTTCCCATGAGGCAGTGGAACCAATTCCCAAGTGTTGTTGTCCTACAGAGCTTGAATTTCAGTCTGCATAGACTCTATCCACCTTGGATCCTTAGAAGCTTCCTGAAAAGTTCTAGGCTTAACAACTGAGGAGAAAACACCCAAGTATGCCTAATAAGAAGTGGAGAGATTAGCATATGTGATATAATTGTGGATGTGGTATAAGGCAGTGTTGCCTGCCTTCCTTGTAGTTACATAATTTATAAACCAGACTAGTTCTTTAAGTTCCCTCTGTGATCTTCTGAGAGTGCTAGCAGGTGTCTATGCTATATGAGGATCAGATATTTCCAAGGTGATTCCTTCTGAGTCTTGGATTTCAGTGATATTGTGTTTATCAGCATCCTGCAACATGTTGTCCAAACCTTGTGATTCTTGTGAAGAACTATCTGATTCTTGTAAATCCTCTGCATGTTGTGCAAGGTCTGATGCAGTATCATCAGAGATATTCAGTTGTTCTGTTCTTGTTGCAGGACCTTCTATGTTTTCACCTTCAAAATTGCAAACATCATTAGCATCATTAGAAATGTAGGGCATATTTTTATCTTTATCATCATCAGCTTGATCCTGAAAAGTAAATGTAGACTCTCTGAACACCACATCCCCGTTGATAAATAACTTGTCCTTATCCAAGTCATACAGAATGTACCCTTTAGTGACACCAGAATATCCCATAAACACAGCTCTGATATCTCTACTGGCAAACTTGTTTGTTCTAGGTAGTGCACTTGCAAAACAAAGACATCCTAATATTTTCAAGTGAGATATGGAGGGCTTCCTGCCAAAAAACAGTTCATATGGTGACTTACCACTGAGTGCTTATGATGGAAGCCTATTAATAACATAAGCTGCAGCCAGAACACAGTGGCCCCAAAATTTCATAGGGATATGGCCTTGAAATTTAAAAGCTATTGCCACTTCAAGTAGGTGTCTATGTTTTCTCTCTGCCTCACCATTTTGCTGTGGTGTGTAAACACATGTTCTTTGGTGAACTATCCCCATAGATGTACATAAATCCTGCATAGTTGAGTTTACAAACTATCCACCATTATCACTTCTAAATGTTTGTACTACTCCATTAAATTGTGTCTGTATCAACTTAAAGAATGACTTAAAAACAACCATGACATCATCCTTAAATTGCAGGATAAAGATCTAGGTTATACGATAGTAATCATCCACAACTGTGAGAAAGAATTTATTTCCATCAAAGGTTGGAACCCTACAAGGTCTCCATAAATCTAAGTGCAGTAATTGAAATTTTTTAGTAGTTCTAGTACTACTCAATGAAAAAGGCTGCCTCACATGTCTGGCCATTGGACAAATATTACAACTATCTATTACAGACTTGCAATCCTCCAATTTATATCCCAGAAGTTCTTTCAATGATCTCCAGACGCATGTCCTAACCTTTTGTGCCACAGAGATATGTCCTCCTTAGCTGCCTGAACATTTAGCCCTTTGACTGTTGGTACATTGTTATCAGTGTTTAAGGAAGCTCTTGGTACTAGCAGATAGAGTCCATCTTTTTCCTTACCAATACCCCTCACTTTCCCATTTGAGAGGTCCTGGAACAGACAAAAGTCAGGATAGAAAGAGACAAAACAATGTAAGTCCCTTGTTATCTTTGATAATGAAAGAAGATTGTATGCAAATTCTGGGACATACAATACATCTTGTATTTCCCCTGTTTATGTGATCGTACAATTCCCAACATGTGACACAATTGTACACTCTCCATTAGGTAAATGGACTCTTTTGTCTCTAGTAGGATTAATATTCTTAATATTTGTTAACATCCCTATATCTGCTACCATATGATTTGTTGCTCCTGTATCAACTATCCAACTCGCTTTTGACATCTTAGCCATAAAGGAATGAGCTGTCTATGTTTGCCATCATATCCTTTTGAGTGTCTTTGTTGAGTAGCCTCACAATCCGATCATACTGATCCAATGTAATTTGTGGTGCTCTTTGCCAATTTCCTTCTTTGATTCCTTTTGGTATCTCTCCTCCTCTTTCATTAACACCTGCAAGGTTAGGATTAACATTTTCAACCTGGACATTTTATGCAGTATTTGTGTTCTCTTTCTTCTTATTTTTGAAGTCTTGAGGATAACCAATAATATTGTAGCATCCCTCTTTTGTGTGGCCTTTCATGTGACAAAAATCACATTGCAGATTCCAGTTCCTCTTTTGCTTTTGTTAATTCTGATAATTTCCTCCTTTACCAGCTAGCAGGGCAATTAAGTTGACTTCTTCACCCACGGTAGAGGTATTAGCCACAGATCATTGACTCTCCCTTTTAATAAGCATTGCATATGCCTTATGATGCTTGGTGTTGGGCTAGTCATAAGAATCTGACTACGAGCCTATTCATAACTGTCGTTTAGACCCATTAGGAACTTCAACACCTTCTGCTTTTCCATAAATTCAATGAAATTCTTCGATCTATCACATCCACACGGAGGAGGAACCATGCTATCAAATTCATCCCACAGATTTTTGAGTTTAGAAAAATACATCAAAACACTATCTGTTACTTGACTTATTGTTGCTATGGCCTTTTGCAATTGATAAACTCGCAATGTGTTTACCTTATCGAATCACTCTTTCAGATTTTCCCACACTTTTCTTGCATCCCTCACATACAATATGCCAGTAATCAATTCTCATGATACTGAGCTCATCATCCACCCTAGGACAATTGCATTGCACCTATCCCATTGATGATCTAGTTGTGCATGAAAATCCCCCTTTTTAGAGTACCGTCGATTAAACCTAGCTTGTTCTTTCCTAAGATCTGAATCTCCATCGCATGACTTCAGGTGGAGTAGTTTCTTAGAACCAGTCAACTGAATCGAGATAATCAGAGCTCCGGTGGTGTCTGATGGGTGAAGGAAAAGGGGATGATTGTGGTCGAGATATGTTTTTGTCGCCATTCCAACTCTTATTTCTCAAGATGTGATTTGAGGTTGCAATTACTGTGAATTCAACAGGATCTTCAAATTCAAATTGCAATCGCAATCCAACGCTCTGATACCGTGAAGATTTGTGTGAGTTAGATGAAGAACAACAGTTGCACAAAGATGAGAGAAAAGAGGAAGAAAGAGTTTTGCTTTGTATTTTCTGTGATTAATAAAAAGGACCACTGTTACATTGTCCAACCAACCGCCTATATGCACATCGTTTCCTTACTAATTCCTTAACTCACACGTGTGTAAATACATATCCTATTTAGGAAAATGTAATTACAAGAATTCTATTCCTCTTCCACTTCTATTAACAAATATTTACAGCTCATGTAATTCCCATTTCATCAAGTTTCGGACACGAGTTGAATAAATCGAACAATACATAGATTCTCAAGGGCCAATAAAGAGTAAAGAATGTAAACTTGAGGAAGTATCTACACAGATGTTTTGTGAAAGTTATCTTTTGATGGTCTCACTAAAATTATGTTAAATTGACATGTCAATTAGTTGGTGCATACATTCTCATTTATTCTTCTCTCTATATTCTCAATTGTTTTTTCTACTCTATCGTTAGCTGCAATTCAACATTGTATCAGCAGAGGAGGATCACTAGGACTATAATTTCGATCAATTTTCCGGTGAAACTTAGATCTGAAGAATTTCAATTTCGAGCAGCTATGGCGGAGAATGAGGTAAGCTCACTAGATCATAACCATCCGCTATTTTTGCAAGCTTCAAATGATCCATGACTTATCTTAATTCCGCTCAAGCTCACAAGACCAGAAAACTAATGCACTGTGGAGTAGGAAGATAAAATTGGTGCTCTGGGGAAAGAGCAAGCTTGGATTTATAGATGGATCTTGTGTGAAAAACATGTATAGAGATGAATTGGTAGAGCAATGGGAGAAATGAAATGCAATTGTGCTCTCGTGGATTGGTAGTACTGTCTCAAATGAATTGATGTCAAGTATAATATATGCATTAAATGCAAAAAAGGTATGGAATGATTTCCAAGAGAGATTTGATAGGTCAAATTTGATGAGAATCTATCACATTTGGAATGTTATTGCAACTCTAAGGCAGGGAACTGATTCTGTCACTAGTCACTATTCTAAGATGAATGATCTATGGAATGAACTAGATGTATTAGTAGCTTTAGCTTCATGTGACTGCGAAGAGTCAAGGCCTTCTATCAAACACTTGAAGAACATTCGTCTGCTGCAGTTTCTTATGGGGCTAATTGAAAGCTATGGTAATATTTGAAGTAATGTTTTAGCTAAAACACCAGTGGTTATTGTGAAAACGATAGAGTAGAAACAACAATTGAGAAGATAGAGAGAAGAATAAATGAGAATGTATTTCGTCTGAGACATAAGAAGCAGAGTACAATGGTCTTATAGTGCACATATGCACTAACTAACTGACAGCTCATCTACAACTGTCAACTAACCAATTTAACCACTTTAACCTCCTTTTTAACTAACTTTAATTCACCCTAGAGTTCTAATTTGTACAGTTTTATCCTTTATATCCCAAGACAAAACTCTATATCCCAAAACTCCCCCTCAAGATGGATGGTGGAAAAGCATTGATCACCCCTAGCTTGGAGAGAAGAAAAGAATGTTGAGCGACCCAAAGGCCCTTTGTCGTAAGGTCAGCTAGCTGAAGCTTTGTCGAAATATAATAAGGTGCAAGTAATCCATTTTTTATTTTTTCCCGGATAAAGTGACAATCTATCTCGATGTACTTTGTCCTTTCATGGAAAAAGGAATTTTCTATAATTTGAATAGCAGCTTCATTGTCACAGTGAAGATCAACTGATTGATGTACTACAATGTTCAACTCATTCAACAATCCAACTAACCAAGTAATTTCAGCTGCAACTGCTGCAAGGCTTCTATATTCAGCTTCAGCTGAACTTCGACTCACTGTCTGCTGCTTCTTTGACTTCCAAAACAATAAAGAGTCTCCCAGTTTGATAACATACCCGGTGATATACCTCCTTGTATTGGGGCATACTGCCCAGTTAGAATTACAAAAGGCAGAAAGATGAGAGATATGACCCTTCTTGAGGACGATACCAAGACTAGGAGAACCTTTAATATACCTAACCATCCTAAGTGCATCATCTAAGTGAGATTGTTTAGTATGTTGCATAAAATAACATAAAACTTGCACTGCAAAGCAAATGTCAGGTCGTGTCATAGTCAAATATAGTAGTTTGCCTACTAGTCTTTGATAACATGCCGCATCCTGCAGCTACTTATCTCCATTGTGTCCTACATGTTTGTCATAGTCTATGGTAGTTAGTTTCTAATTAAGCTCTGATCACGCCCAACTATAGTCTTAAAAAGGATAAGTGGTTGTTGCAAATATAATTCGGTATAAAAGTCTGGAGTCGAATCCCACAGAGAATTAAGGTTTCGCTATGATTGTTCAATATCATTAAGAAGACAAACTTGAATAAATTCCTAAGTTATAAAGATTAAGATTCTTATACCTAACTAATTAACTAACAAATTAAAGTATTAAATTAACAACTAAAGATACTAAGGGTTGGAGACTAATTAAGGAGGTCTAGAGTTATGATTTTCCCAATTGTCGGAATCCTTCCCACTATGTCTTCTATAATTTTTCCTAATTATTATCTACTGATCATGAGCACTCGACTTATCATAATTCTCTCTCGAGCA
The DNA here is from genome assembly GCA_026770625.1 of Nicotiana glauca. Classification (NCBI taxonomy): domain Eukaryota; kingdom Viridiplantae; phylum Streptophyta; class Magnoliopsida; order Solanales; family Solanaceae; genus Nicotiana; species Nicotiana glauca. The sequence continues at coordinate 27,879 of MU683620.1, forward strand.
ACTACAATAATGTACTAGTCATATTCTCTCGAATTACGCTAGCTTGTACCTTTTCACCACTCACTATGATCACGTCAAAGCTTCGTTATCTCTAATCCCACTTTTAAACCCGCCGTATAGATCTATCATAAACCTTAGAAGTGACATTCAACAACCACCTTGATATATATCCTTTCTCAAGCAACACATACTAAATAGGCACAGTCGATCGATGGTCATTCAATCAATTGAAATAAGCATGTAGTTGAACAAATAGATAAATTCAAAGGTTAAATTATATTAAAATATAATAGGAATTCATCCTCCAAGATAATAAATTAGCTACTAATAATAATATGTAAAACTATAATAATAAAAGTCATAACCAATAATTAAAAATAGGAAGAAGAAAGGAAAAACTCGTGGTTAAATCTTCCTTCTTGCTCCTAGCTTATTTTTACCTCCTTGGGTGTTGTTTTACCCTAAAGTTATGTATATACCTTCAAAAGGATGTTTTATGATGTATTTATATCAATTAAGGTTGATGTGTGGCATCCTTGATCTCTCCTAATTCGAAAAGGACATGCTGAGTCGCGTGCCAGAGTTGGTGCAACACACGACTTCTGGCATGCTCCTAGTTATTTCTTCTTTTTCTTTGTTTTTTTGTGTGCCAGGTCCAACACCAATCTCCATTCTTCGCTTTTTTTGTTCATCTCCTAAGCCATTTCGCGCCTAGCTTCATGCAATGCACCAATTGTGGCACGCTCCCAGGTCTTGCATCTCTACGCTTTTTGCATCAAATCATCCAATTCTTGCGAAATTTCATCCAAATTCATTCCTACACATAATAAACATGAAATTAGCATATTATATGTTTATAAACATGTAATATCCCGCAACTCACATAAGAAATAATATGCAAACATACTCAAAAACATGTATTTTTTATCATTTATCACTACCCCACACTTAAACTCTTGATCATCCTCGAGCAACTTAAAATTAGGCACATCGGCAAGTAATACAATTCCAAAACATACTCAAGTATCAGATCAATGACAATAGTTTATATCAACGCTTAGAACCCGACATAAGCACTTTTCACATTTTTTCTTATTATTAGACCAATGCCAAGACTAATTAAAATATTTGTGTGACTCTTCTAACATCCTAGCCTCAAAAATTGACTCCACTACATTCCTCTATATGAATCGCTTCTTGTGCCAATTAAAGATATGAGTTTTTTACCAATCCCTCGTAAAGCATGTGTCCTCACCAACAACGCGAAGAGAATAATCAGTCCGCACACTCAAATATGAATTCAAGTATAATAAAAGGACTCGCATATCGAAAGAATTCACTCACTTTCACAAAGAAACTCATGTGCCTCCCAAGTTCGTACCATAGGCTTGCCCGTAGTGTAAGACTCGACTAACTTAATCGTGCAAAACTAGGATCAAGTAGGACTTTATAGGTTGTAATGTAGGCTAGGGACGGGTAGGTTATATATATATATATATATATATATATATATATATATATATATATATATATATATATATAGTTACTAACCCTCCTAAGAACTTTAATACACCACACATTCAAGCACATTCTTGTCATGACCAATTAAATATTTTGTCATGAAACCATACACAATTAAGCCCTTTTTCATTAAGCACATCAACATATAGATACTCACTAGCCCAAACAACATGTGGGAGGTGTCATTTATTTTTTTTCTTTGCATTTTTTTCACTCTACGTAATTTGATATTTCCGGCTAGTAGGGCTTTTAAGTACAAGTGCACCATGTCGGCCTTTCTATGGTTCCACTAAAAAGCTACTCAATCTCTTTCTTTACTCTTTCAGCGAGTTAAGTGATTTTGGAGGTAAAGGGTAAACAAGATACGACTGAAAACAAAATAGGGGTTGCCTTGTAATGTGGATGCCAAAGAAAAAGGTATATAGGCTCAAAAGGGTTGACTACGGATATTGTTATCACTGGTAGGCACATAGGGTCAAGGGTCAATCAAAGAAATGACTATATCATTTCCTAGGCTCACAAGACTTAGGCTTCGACTCACACACGGGGAAAGTTCTAGATTAACAAGGGATGGCATAGAGTACAACCAAAATCTCACCTCACACAATGTACACGACTTACTCAGGACGGCTTAGACCCGACTCTCAAGTTAAAGCAACTAGCACAGTCATCATATAATCCAAACCCTAGGAAGTAACAACAAGAGTCAATAGATGATCCCAAGCATCAAAATAAAGTCACATATATTCTCAAGGCATATAGTCACAAGAATCAAGAAGAAAGTACTCAGCACAAATGCTCCACCTCTAAGCCCCGATATAAACCATGTCAATAACATAGACACTCAAGCTCTTCCCACTCCATTATCAGTTGAAAAAAAAAAGAAACAAAAAATCTTTTTGTATTTTTCTTTAGACTATAAACCCTCAAGAAAATTGTGTAGGAAGTCCATCGCCGGAAAAAGTCCAATTTTTTTTTAAAATTTACCTACAATAAAAAAAAACTACTATCCGGTTCAAAGATTCATCCCTTGGAAAAGAACTGTGGCCATAAGAAAAACCAAAAGGGATTATTTCTACCTAATTAAAATTATATATATATATATATATATATATATATATATATATATTTATATATATTATTTTCAACACACATAAAATAATACAATTAAAATAGAATAGGAAATCACACAAACAGTCTCTTCACCCCACACTTGGGACAATGCACACCCAAAAATATAAGAGGGTAAAAGAAACTCCTTGGTAGGCCAAAGGTCGAAGTATTAGCAGCTCATGGGTACTCAAACTTCTCCCAGACATGACTCTTTGTGCGGATACCCCATACTTAGTTCTAACCATCTAGCTCGCCGTTGCATCCTTCCAATAGCTTTTGCTTCCCATGCTCCTAAAAAATAAAAAATGACACTACAAAAATAATAAAAATAAAAGAAAGCAGTAAAGATGGGTTGCCTCCCAACAAGCGCCTGATTTAACGTCGCGGCACGACGTGAATCACTTTCTGCCTCTACCTCGAGCTTATTAATTGAACCCCTAATTTTGATTCAAGCTTATGATTATGCTCTTGGGGTGGTACAAATTTTTGCGAGCTCAAAGTTAGATAAAGTCTTATGCACTTTTGGCTCTCGACCGAGGAGTTTCACCTTGCCTAGACAACCTTGAAAATTTCAAAATATAAGGCTCATCTACCTCTTTCCTCGACTCCTTTTTATGCTCGTAAGGATCCATGCTCCTTTCACCATCCGAACATAATGTAGAGAAGTGTTTGAAATGAGTTCCAACATGCTCAAATATATGAAATTTAAGATTTTTGACCTTCTCAACACCCAATCACACTAGAGTCAACTAAATTTGTATCTTCATTGTCCTTGGCTGACTTTAGTATTACTTCTTCAACATCGGCATCCTCAAATTCTAGTTGGATAGATTGTTGGTGTTCTACTCTGACCTCCTCCATTAGAACCTCAATTTCAGTATCTAATTCATGCTCTTCTTGATTACTATCCCCAATATTGGCTTGCTGAGAGTTAAATACTTCAACTAGTTGTACCTCTAGGTTGCCAATAGTAGCATTTTGTCTTTGTATGTGCAGTTGTTTCTCATTATTTTGTTCCACAATATCCTTTATCTCTTGTAGGTAATCATCCCTGGGTTCTTTGTTCCTATTAACTTCACAAGAAAAAGAAGAACCATCAAAGTAAGGGGTTTGGGCAAGATAAAAAATATAAGAACAACCATGAACGTGACCATCTTGACCACCCCACATATCACATACATTCCATACATAAGATAGAGTTGGTGCACATATCTCGCTCTTGGGAATATTTTGATAATTCTGCCACGGGTGGTTTTCTTCACAATATGTATAAGGATCAAAAGTAGAATTACCAACACCAAAACTCTTAAAATTCCAAGATGCCATGTTTTTTAAATCAAAAAGTAAAACAAAAACTAAAAAAACTCAATTACAAAAAATAAATATAAAAGCTCAAACTTGAAACCTAGCAATATGTACACCTATATCTACATCGTTAGTTCCCTGGCACGATGCCAAAATTTGATCACGCCCAACTCTAGTCCTAAAAATAATAACCGGTCACTGCAAATATAATCTGGTCTAAGAGTGCGGAGTCGAATCGCACGGAGAGCTAATGTTTTGCTATAACTGTTCAATATCACTAAGAAGACAAGCTTGAATAAGTTCCTAAGTTATAAATATTAAGATTCTTCTATCTAACTAACTAAGTAACAAATTAAAATGGTAATAGCAACTAAAGATACTAAGGGTTGGAGACAAGATTAAGGAGGCCTAGAGTTATGATTTCTCCAATTGTCGAAAGCTTTCCTGCTACGTCTCCTACAATTTTGCCTAATATTCTCTACTGATCATGAGCACTCGACTTATCGTAGTTCTCTCTCGAGCAACTACAATAATGTACTAGTCATATTCTTTCGAACTACGCTAGCTCGTACTCGACTTATCGTAATTATCTCTTGACCAACTACAATAATGTACTAGTCATATTCTCTCGAATTACGCTAGCTTACACTTTTTCACCGCTCACTATGATCACGTCAAAGCTTTATTATCTCTAATCCCGCTTTTAAACCCACCGTACTGATATCTCATATACCTTAGGAGTGACGTTGTTCAACAACAACCTAAATATATATTCTTTCTCAAGCAACACATACTAAATAGGCACATTCGATCGATGACCATTCAATCAATTGAAATAAGCATGTAGTTGAACAAGTAGATAAATTCAAAGGTTAAATTATATTAAATATAACAGGAATTCATCCCCCAAGAGGTTCCATCAAAACTCTAGATAATAAATTAGCTACTCATAATAGTATGTAAAACTACATTACTAAAAGTCATAACCAACAATGAAAAATAGGAAGAAGAAAGGAAAAGCTCGTGGTTAAATCTTCCTTCTTGCTCCTAGCGTATTCTCGCCTCTTTGGATGTTGTCTTACCCTAAATTTGTGCCTCTCCCTTCAAAAGGACGTTTTATGATGTATTTATATCAATTAGGGTTGATGTGGGGCATCCTTTATCTCTCCTAATTCGATAAGGACATGCTGAGTCGCGTGCCAGAGTTGGTGCAACACGCGACTTCTGGCACGCTCCCAGTTATTTCTTCTTTTTCTTTATTTTTTTTGCGTGCCAGGTCCAGTAGCAATCTCCATACTTTGATATTTTTTGTTCATCTCCTAGGCCATTTCGCGCCTAGCTTCATGTAATGCACCAATTATGGCATGCTCCCAGGTCTTGCATCTCTATGCTTTTTGCATCAAATCATCCAATTCTTGCCAACTTTCATCCAAATTCATTCCTACATACAATAAACATGAAATTATCATATTATATATTTATAAACATGTAATATACCACAATTCACACAAGAAATAATATGCAAACATACTCAAAAATATGCATTTTTTATCATTTATCAAACTCCATAGGGGTAGAGATTGGTTTGGTTGCAGCTAGTCCTGTGGTTGAGATCAACTCTACTACATACTTTCTCTGATTGAACAACATCCTATTATCTGATCTCATTACTTCTATACCTAAGAATTTTCTGAGTTTACCCAAATCTTTGACCTTGAACTTATTGTGTAATGTACTTCCACAAAAGACATATTACAACAAGTGATCAAAAAATCATCAACATACACCAGGTTTACAACAGTGTCTTGTGTTGTCTTCTTAGTAAGCAAGGAGTTATCATATGCACTCTGTTGATATCTTTCTCCTATTAGTGCATTTGTGGGTTTAATACTCCACTGTCTTGAAGCCTGTTTCAGGCTATAGAGTAATTTCAACAACCTGCAAGCCTTATTTTCCCCATGTCTCTAGAAATCCTGGGGCAAGACCATGTAGACCTCCTCATAGAGATCTCCTTGTAAAAAGGCATTATTGACATCCATTTGGTAAATGATCCATCCCCTTGAAGTTGCTATGCTAAGGTCAGTTCTCATAGTTACCATTTTTTGCAACTGATGAGAATGTCTCATGGTAGTCCAACCCTTCTTGTTGAGTATATCTTTTTGCAACCAATCTTGCTTTAAATCTTTCAACTTCCCCATTTGATTTGTACTTGATCTTGAACACCCACTTAGAGCCAATTGGTTTCTTGCCTTCTGGAAAGTTAACTACCTCCCAGGTGTGATTTTCTTCAAGTGCTTTAATCTCTTGGTCCATGGCTTCTACCTACCTTGGATCGTGTGTAGATTCTTTGAAAGAATATGGTTCAGTTAAAGCCGAGAATACACTAAGATAGGATTGATATGCAGGTGATAGATGATCATAGGAGATGAAAGTAGAAATGGAGTATCTATTATTATTGTGTGGCTTGCCAGTAGTTATGTAGTCCTTAAGTCAAATAGAAGGTCTTCCTTGTTGACTAGACTTTCTAGTTTTTGCTTCTGTTGATGCTGGTGGTGCATGCAACTCCATTGTTGCCTCTTCTAATGTATGCAGCTCATTATCTGTTGCTTCTTCTAGTGTATCCAAGATTGGTTCATGAAATTCTGCTATCTCAACTTGTTCAGGAATAGGATTCTCATTCACTATGTCTGCAGTCTCATTTTCTTCAACAACTCCTGCATGTTCTATGTATAGTTCATTACTTGCATTTTCTACTTCTGTAGTATTGCTTGCATCAGTTGGTATAAGCATATCTTGTTGTGTAGCTGGTATTACACTTGCATGTGGTTGTTGTACACCAGTCACTGTTAAAGACTGCTGCGAAGTGAACAGATCCTCTGAAGTGTCTGAGTCTGCATCTCTTTCAAAAGGAAAACTGAGTTCCTTAAACACCACATCTCTCCTAACAGAAATATTTATATTCTCCACACCATACAACCTATAATTGTTGATACCCAATTTTGCCCTTACATTTTTCAAATAAGTGTATATACTTTCAAAATATCATGTTGCATCATTAATTAATTTAAAAGACTTATGCAAGCATTTTCTATTGATTTTCTTGCATTTAGATTGTTCAAATATTTATTAATTATCCTTTAAATTATTTTGTGATGACTCAGTCATCCAAAATTATTATTTTTGCATCCATATATATGCTTCATAATATTTTACTTTAGTTTATATAATTATATTTTGTATTTTTAGGCTATTTACATAATTTTGCAATAATAGCCTATACGCTATGCATAATTATATTATTTGGGCTTATATTTTATATTTTTATAATATTAAGTTATTATTTTTAATTATTTTACTGCACAAGTAATATTTTATTATCTATTCATTATTTTTTATAAATTATTTTTTAAAACAATTTTCATGAATTTAATTAATAGCCTAATACAAGGCCAATTCCGGACCAATTTAACCAAGCACCCATACCTTAGCCCAATAACACCCAAAGCCCAATCCAAATGACCCCTTAACCTGGTCGGTATCCATTTTAAACGACCCGCTCCATTTATCCCTTAATCTCAACAATTGATCTTCCAAGATCAACGGTCTACAATCACCCCACCTTTTTAATTACTCTATACCTGAAACTCTAACCCATTCCCCTTTAACCAGCCACCCCTAAACGCTCTCAATCTCCCTTTCTCTTTTGAAGAACCATAGCCACCACCCCTAGTCCTCTCTCCTAATCCCACTGATAATGGGATTCGATCACTATTTGCTTACAATATCTAGATCCTTTTGGTATTGGTTATACGGTTGACGTTTTATACTTCAATACCACACAAGAGGGGGGAGGGGGGGGGGATGATTTGTATGGTACCCAATTTTTTGCTTAACTTGATTATAGAAGGACTTGGTTCTTCTATGTGTTCCAACTACTACTGTTTTAGAATAATAATTACAGAAATTAAACAACACAAAGATTTTACGTGGAAAATACCTGGCTTAAAAGGTGAAAAAAACATGACCTACTTTCTAGTAGGATTTTTCAAACTCTCCACTAAAATCACTGAGCCAAAAACTACATTTACAAAAACTCTTTTATAAACCTAGGATTAACTCTAATCCCGTTGTAGCACACAACCTCCACTGTTGCGACAACTTCAAATTAACTCTAACTTGAAAACTCTGAGTACCTAATACAATTTCTTCTAGATAAGCTGAAAGGTTCAATATGAAAATACCTACTACAATTGAACTAGAATAAAAGACAGACACCTGGAACTGGTTCTTCTATCTGGTTCAAGTAACTTCAGGTTTGCATGCTTGAATCACACACAAATTGCTTGCAAAATTGCCTTGCTATTTTTCTCTCAATTTACGTTCAACTTCTGCTTATGTGTGTTGCGTGTAAAAGAGAACAACACTAATATTTATGGAGTTAGTAAATAGAGATTAACTAGAATTCTGATGCTACTCTTCCTTGGTGAAAGAGTTCTAGTTGATCTCATCCTCTAACTCTATCATTCTTTTAAGCCGTGCTCTCTTTGTGTAAGGAGTCTTTCTCCTTATCCAATATGCAACCTTTTCGATCATGATCAGGAGATATCACTTCTGGTAAGTTAGGTTTATCTCCTTCACGTGCATCTCACATGCTTTAGTTGACCATATTTGTGCCTCACAAGGATAGATCTGGTCTATGTCTGAGTTCCTTTGTTAGTCTTCAAAACTCACCTTTACTTGGGCTAACAAATTCCCTCTTTTTGATGATGACAAACTCTATGCTTTTCACTCACTTAGGCCCTGTCACAATTCAGCTTATTCATCAATGCAAAGTTAGAAAATTTTTCTTATCTTCAAGGACCAGGTTCATTAGGTTATAAACATCACTTATTCAGAATATAAAGCACAATATCTTTTCCCCGTTTTGGCATCATTGAAAAGTTACATAAGCACAGTGTGATTCTTAGAATTTTAACAATTACTTATGGCCACTGGGGCAACTGCAAGTGCAATCATGGATTAATCATCATAAATCAAACAAAAATATTCAAACTATCAAGGAAATATAAACAATCAATAAGATAAAAACAAGCAAACTTCTTGATAGATAATATGATTCTACCACAATCCACAAAAAGAAACAAAAACAGTCAAAACATGAGCAAAATAGGAAAAATCCCTAATCTGGGTCATTGAAAGGTCTAGATACCTAGTAAGGATTGAAGGCTAAGGAAATTAAGGCTTGAAAGAGCTGGAGGATTGGATTTTGGCTTGGAGAAGGTGCAGCATATTTTGAAGAATGCCCTCATTCTTCTCCTTTTCCTTTGTGAGCTCAGTTCTGAGAGAATCTCTCTTAGATTCAACCTCTGCTAAACGAGCCTTCAGCCTAGCTATCTCAATATCCTTTGCCCCACTCTCCTGCACTAGATCTCTAACCTTACTATTAATGGGTGTCTTTTTAGATGAACCAAGTTCATTGGGAATGGAATTGACCTCATAGTCACAAGCAATCAAAGTGTTGATTCCAAAATGGTCTTTACTTGTGGCCATCTCCAACTTCTTTAGTGGCACCTTGCAACGATCAAGAACAATAGTCAGAATAAACCCATAAGGGGTGGCATGGGCCTTAGAGCCATTAATCACCCTATTGATCGTCCTTCCACTTTCAAGACACTCCATCAACACCAAATCCATGTAGTTAGCAACGTGTCTTCTTTCCTGCCTGGACAACAGACATTTGTTGACAAATTCAAATAGGACTTTGTGGCATGGCTTCATTTCACTCTTGTACACGACCTTGGCTTCATTTATATCTGGGACATCACAGAATCTCCTAGTGATGGCAAGGGCATTAGGAAGGGAATCTAGACTTGTCCATTTTTGCCTTGTGTAGTCATCATACCCTTCAGAAGGGATGTCAAGGATCTCACCCAGCTCTTTTGCATCAAATGTCACTTGAACCTCTTTCACCTAACTGGTAACTCTGCCATCCTTGACCTTTGCATTTGCCATGAACTCAATAATCTCAGTCCTGGCCAACCTACTATCCAACTGAAGGACCATGTCCTTCCAACCCTGAGCAGCAAGAGCATCAACTAGTCAAACCATCCCTGGTTTCTCCAAATCCTTCAAAAGTCTACCATTCAAAATGTTTTGTTTGCCAAATTTTTTTATCTTGTCTTGTTTAACATCAGATTCACTCTCTTCTTCACCACTCCATTCCTCCTTCTTAGTAATTCTAACATGCTTGGTTTTCACAGCAGACCTTGTCCTCTTCGCCAATGAAGGTTCAGCAATCTTAGACATAGATGAAGACTTCTGGGAAAAAGTCTTGGTCTTCTTGGGCTTGGGTGTCCGAACCTCCACAATTATGGTTTCTTCTTGATGGACCTATTCCATCTCATCCACATCAATAGCCTCAATAGGCTCTATAACCTTAGCTTCCCCTTTATCCATCCTCTTCTTCTTACTTTTTGCCATAGCTTTTTGTAACTCATTCTTACTCTGCTTCACCATACTCCTTGTGGCCCTTCTTTTTGGTAGAGTAATCTCAGCAGTTGTTGGAGAAGCAACTTTTCTTTTCTTGGTAGTTTTTGTAGTGCTGGGAGCCTTTGGTGTTGGGGTTCTTCTTTTCTTGGGGTTATAAATTGCACCCACTTTCTTCAGAAGGTCTGCTAGGGTCTCTTCACTAGATGAACCGGGTTAATCTACATGTGAACTTAGATTACCCAACCCTTCAACAGTTTCCTCTGAGCTACTTCCCCCTATTTTCTTGCTACTTTCAACCACATTTCATCCTCAGCTGCACAGATAGCAGGTCTACCTATTTCAGAAATGGGTGAAGAATCAGCCACTTCTTTCTGTCTTCCTCTCACATCACTACTCACACCCTCACTCTCCTTTTCTTTTTCACTTTTATTTTTACTCCTATCCTTCTTGATTTAGGTGTTTCCACATTCATAACAGACCTAACAAGAGCAAACCTATTATCAAAATTCTCAACCAGAACGGAGCGTACCTTAGAAGGGGGATTTTGAACCTTCTTAGAATCAGAAGACCCCATTTCTTCCCCCTCACTCGGAGATTTGAAGGAATCATCTGAGTTTTCAGAATCTTGGGCTTGGCTAGCCTTCAATTGTGTGTTTAGTTTCTTTGAAAGTGTAGATGTAGCCACAGATTTGCGAGCAATCATCTTCACTTGCCTTCTCATATGTTAGGTTGAGGAGGTGTGGAGGAATCAGATGGGGCAGGTTGTGGAGGAGTGCCTGAGTTATCTTGAGGGTTAGGCATTTATGTTAATTCTTGAAGAGGATTTTTGAATTGGATTTTAGGAAAAGAGAAGCGTAGAGAGTAAAAGAAATTCGACGATTTTTGAATTATGAGAGTGGCAGTGATGATGATGATGGATTTTAAATAGAGAAGTGTAATTAATGTCAACGACATCTTTTTGGGGTCAATTAGAAGTCCAATCACTCTGAAATTGTTGGTTGAACAAGCGATTAGGCTTCCCTAGATCCTAGGCATTATATGCGGTGGGGATTCTAAAAGAGACAGAACTGGTTCAAACTCAAAAAGATAGATTTTCCTGAGGTTTTTGATCATATGTAGGACTCTGCTTATGAATTAAATATTAATATTTCTAATTGTGCAGAGTGTAGAAAACATACCTCATTATTCAGATGAATCAGGTTCTTCACTAAGAATCCTCTCGATCATGCCTCAATTTACCAAAATAAAAAAAATAGTTAGAGATCAGTGAGTCATATCAACATATGACACATGATTATACTATTTACAGTATAAGACTGAGCAAAAATTAATCCAGATATGTACACAAGTTCAGATTTCCTAACAATTTTTTTTTCATTGTGCATTCTGAACTGGTTTTATTAGGTGATCTTAATCATCCCTAGTTCTAACCTGTTTCTTTCAAAGCTTTCTCTACTCAGTGCTTTTGTAAAAATATCAGCAATCAGCTTATTAATAACGTAGATGTCTATTTTGATCAATCCTTTCTCATAGTTATCCCTTAAGAAGTGATGTCTAACATCTATGTGCTTAGTTCTCTTATGATGAACCGAGTTCTTAGTCATACTAATAGCACTAGAATTATCACAAAAAATAGGGATGCAACCAACTTCAATACCAAAATCCATCAACTGCTGTTTGATCCACAACAATTGAGCACAACAAGAGGCAGCAATAATATACTCAGCTTCAACAATAGATAAGGCCACTGGATTTTGCATTTTAGTAGCCCATGACACCAGGCATGAACCAAGAAAGTGAGCCATACCTGAGGTGCTTTTCCTGTCCACAAGGAAACTTGCATAGCTAGCATCAGCATATCCCACTAGATTAAAGTTACTACCTTTTGGATACCAAAGGCAAAGGCCAGTAGTGCCTTTCAAGTATCTCAATATCCTTTTGACATCAGTCAAGTGGGATTCTTTAGGATTTGCTTGAAATCGAGCACAAAGCTCATGTCTATTAGCAGTAAGATACAAAAGTGAACCAATCATACCCCTATACAACTTCTGATCAACAGATGAACCAGGTTCATCTATGTCTAATTTAGCAGCTGTTGCAATAGGGGTGTCTATTTCCTTTGATTTGTCCATTTCAAACTTCTTAATCAACTCTTTTGCATATTTCTACTAATGGATCATGGTTCCATTTAAGTTTTGTTTAATTTGTAAGCCTAAGAAGAAGTTAATCTCACCCATCATACTCATTTCAAATTCACTCCCCATTAGTTTAGCAAATTCCTTACTAAGTTTTTTAGTGGTTACCCCAAAATTATGTCATCAACATATATTTGTACCACTAGTAGATCCTTACCTTTTCCTCAAGAATAGAGTACTATCAATCTTACCTCTCTTGTATCCATGTTCAAGCATGAATTTGGATAGTCGTTCATACCATGTTCTAGGAGCCTACTTGAGTCCATAGAGTGCCTTGTCTAGTTTATATACATGATCTGGACCCTCCTTGCTTTCAAACCCTGGAGGTTGTTTGACAAACACATCTTCCTTTAAGTAGCCATTTAGGAAAGCACTCTTCACATCCATCTGGTGAAGAGTAAATTCCACGTGTGCTGCAAAGGCTATGCGGAGTCTTATTACTTCTAATCTTGCAACTGGAGCAAAGGTCTCATCATAGTCTATGCCTTCCTCTTGGATATAACCTTGAACCACCAACCTTGCCTTGTTCCTCGTAACAGTTACATCTTCATCAAGTTTGTTTCTGAAGACCCATTTAGTGCCAATTATCGATCTATCCTTGGGTCTTGTAACCAGATGCCAAACTTGACTCCTTTCAAAATAATTAAGTTCTTCTTGCATTGCATTTACCCAGTCTGCATCCTGCAAAGCCTCAACAACATTTTTAGGTTCAATAAGAGATAAGAAATCATCAAAAGTACACAAATTCTTTAATTGAGATCTAGTTTTAATTCCAGAGGTTGGATCAATAATTATGTTTTCAATGAGATGAGAACTTTGATACTTGTAAGGTTTCACAATCAACTAGTTTCTATTTGATGTTTCTCCTATGTTCTGTTGCTGAGGAATAGGCTTATGGACAGGTTCCATTTGGGAATTAGATTTAGTTCTTCTTTGTTTAGTTCCCCCTGTCAGGTTGCCCTGGATGGAGGAACCTGTTCCATTACCCGTTCCTTCTCCTGGTTCAGCTTCAGCTTGGGCTGTGACTTCATTTAATTCTTTTACTAGCCCAATAGCTTCATCATCATGTTCCTGTCTCTCAGAAAGAATGTTAATTCCATCAAAAACTACATGTACACTTTCTTCTACACACATATTTCTTTTATCGTACACTTTATAAGCTTTGCTATGTGAAGAGCATCCCAAGAATACTCCCTCATCATTTCTAAGATCAAATTACCTAGGGAGTCCTTTCCATTATTGTGCCCAAGGCACTTGCATCCAAACACCCTAAGATGAGATATATTTGGTTTTCTCCCTTTATGTACCTCATAGAGAGTCTTCTCTACAAGAGGTCTAGTCATGCACTTATTAATGATATTACATCCACTGTTTATAGCTTCTTCCCAAAAGCTATGGGGCGGTTTACTAGAAAGAAGCATAGTCCTAGCCATATCTTCAAGTTTCCTATTCTTTCTTTTAACTACTCCATTTTGTTATGGAGCCCTACGGGCAGAAAAATTATGATCTATGCCATGCTCATTACCAAATTCAGCAAACTTAGCATTTTCAAATTCAATTCCATGATTAGATCTAATTAATGCAAGTTGATTACCTAGTTGTTTCTGAGGTTTTCAAACAAAGGCAGTAAACATGTCAAATGCTTCATTCTTAGATGTTAAAAATAATGTTCGGGCAAACCTAGAAGAGTCATCAACAAGTACTATCACATATTTTTTACCACCTCTGCTTAATGTTCTCATTGGACCATAGATATCTATATGAACCTGTTCCATCGACCTGGTCGTGCTTACCACTTTCTTGAATTTAAAAGAGGATCTTACTTGTTTTCCCTTGCACAAGCCCCACAAACTTTGTCTTTCTTAAACTTGATGTTAGACAGCCCTATCACTGGGTCCTTGGAGACTAATTTGTTAGGTTGACTTTGACTTGCATGTCCAAGTCTTTTGTGCCAAAGGAGGGGATCATTGTCCAACACACTTAAGAAAATGAGTTCATTTTCTGAAAGAGTGGACAAATCTACAATGTATATATTGTTTACTTTTTTTCCCTGCAAAACAATCTTGTTAGTGGTAATATTTATCACAAAATATTTGGTAGAGGTGAATGCTACTAAGTTACCTCGGTCACACATTTGTGATACACTGATTAGGCTATATTTCAAGCCATCTATCAAGTAGACATTCTCAATAGAATGTGAGTCTATCTTACCTACCTTTCCAACCCCAATGATCTCACCTTTCTTACTATTTCCAAAGGAGACATTACCTCCATTTAAGTTCTCAAGTGAAAGGAACTGGTTCTTGCTTCCATTCATATTCTTTGAGCAGCCACTATCCATGTACCATATTTGGCTGCTCCCCTTCACTTGGACCTGCAAAATAAAATTCGGGTTTAGTCTTAAGAACCCAAACTAGTTTGGGTCCCTTTCTATAGGCAAAAGGGTGAATTAAATTCCTTTTAGCCCATCCTGGCAGCCTAGTTTTCCCTTGAACAAATATTTTGTTCTTTTGACCGGCCTTTTCTTTTGCATTGCACTCACTTTTGTAGTGACCAGTCTTTCCACAGTGTGTGCAAATTTTGTTCTTAGGAAGTGTGATGTACTTGATTTTGGGATCCCACTTAGGTGCAGGGGTTCCATAGCCAAGTCCTCTTTTATTGCTACCGTGGTATTCTTGTAGACATGATAGTGCATCAGAGGACTTATTACATTTACAAGTTCTGTCTAGTTCATGATTGACCTTGCTTAGATCTTCTTTTAGGGCTTTTATCTGCTCATCTCTTTTGTACAACTCATCCTTTATTTTTCCTAGATTTTCTTCTAAGGTGAGATGGGTGTGATCAGCTTTCTTTTTACCTGTTTCTAATTTCAGTTTTAAATTTTCAGATCTAAGCTTTAGCATAGTGGTGTCTAGTTTAAGAACCTGGTTCTTCAACTCAGTATTTTTACTATCACTTTCACTAGTCCTGGGTTCTAGATTTTTTCACTTAGCTTTCACGATTACACATTCCCTAGATAGCTGTTGCTTTTCATTGTTTATGACCTTAGACTCATCAATAAAATCTAGCAGTAACTCAGATAGCCTTTCTTTAGACAAAAATTAATCTTATCTTTGAGATGAATCATCATTACCTTTTGTTCATCATCTGATTCTCCAATGGCCATAAGTGCTTGTTCATCTCCATTTTCATCTTTTGAATCCTCATCTGAGCTTTCTCCCCAAGAAGCAACCATAGCCTTTATCGATCCTTTGTTCTTTTTGGGATGAACCTGTTCCTTCTTCATATTTCTTCGTTCAACCCTTTCTTTCTTCCATTCTATTTCCCACTGAGGAAAATTCTTGATCATGTGGTTAGTCTTACCATATTTTTAGCAGCCCTTGTTAGTCTATTTTTCAGGGGCCCTTGGCTTGTTGAAGGTTTCACCACTCGAGGAACCCTTTACTCTCATTAGATACTTCTTGAAATCCTTTGTGATCATAGCCTTTCTGCACCTTCAGCTATTCTGAGGGCTAGGCTTCTTTCTTTCTTGGGAGCATCCATCTTCGTGGTCTGCCTTCTCAGTTCATAGGCAGTGAAATTTCCAGTTAACTCGTCCAATTTGAGAGTGGCAATGTTCTTCGATTCCTGGATAACAGTGATTTTTCTTTCCTAAGTAACTGGCAAAACCCTTGTCAGATTTTTCTCAACCTTGTCTTCTTCAAAGATAATCCTTCCAAGAGACTTAAGTTCATTTGTTACTGTTGTAAACCTTGTATACATCTCTTGGATGGTTTCTCCTTCCTTCATGGTAAAATTCTCATATTGAGAATACATTAGTGTTCCTCTTGATCTCTTCACTTGAGGAGTTCCTTCATGAGCCACTTGTAAAGTGTCCCAAATTTTCTTAGCAGTAGTACAACTTTGAATTCTGATGTACTCGTCTGTACCAAGTCCACACACAAGACATTTCTTGGCCTTAACATTCTTTTCCACTTCTTCAAGTCCTCAGCAGTGCAATCAGCTCTAGTCTTTGGCATATCCATTCCTTCAGTATTCTTCTTTGTAGTGGCCATGGGACCATCGGTAACAATATCTCAGAGTTCATAGTCCTCTCCTATGATGTGATCTATCATCCTATTTTTTTACCAGGAATAGTACTGGCCATTAAAGAGTGAAGGCCTAGTAGTGGATTGTCCTTTCTAGTTTCCAGGTGGTGCACTCATCTTGATCTGTTCCTAAGGTGTTAGCCTCTTCAAGGATAACCTGCTCTAATACCAATTGATGTTTTATACTTCAATACTACACAAGAAGGGGGGTGATTTGCGTGGTACCCATTTTTCTCTTAACTTGATTATATAAAGACCTGTTTTTTCTATGTGTTTTAACTACTATGTTGTGGAATAATAATAACATAAATTAAAGAACACAAAGATTTTACGTAAAAAACACCTGGCTCATTAGGTGAAAAAACCACGACCTACTTTCCAGTAGGATTTTTCCAAACTCTCCACTAATATCATTGAGCCAAAAACTGCATTTACAAAAACTCTTTTGTAAACCTAAGATTAATTCTAATCCCATAGTAGCACACAGCCTCAACTGCTGCGATAACTTCAAGTTAACTCTAACTTGAAAACTCTAAATACCTAACACAATTGCTTCTAGATAAGTTGAAAGGTACAATATGAAAACACCTGCTACAATTGAACTAGACTAAAAGACAGACACTTGGAATTGGTTCTTCTATTTGGTTTAAGTAGCTTCAAGTTTGCACGCTTGAATCACACACTAATTGCTTGCAAAATTGCCTTGCTATTTTGCTCTCAATTTACGTTCAACTTCTACTTATGTGCGTTGCCTATAAAAGAGAATAACACTGATATTTATGGAGTTAGTATGATTAACTAGAATTCTGATGCTACTCTTCCTTGGTGAAAGAGTTCTCGTTGATCTCATCCTCTAACTCTATCCTTCTTTTAAGCCGTGTTCTCTTTGTGTAAGGAGTCTTTCTCCTCATCCAATATGCAACATTTTCGATCATGATCAGGATATATCACTTCTGGTAAGTTAGGTTTATCTCCTTCACGTGCATCTCACATGCTTTAGTTGACCATATCTATGCCTCACAGGGATGGATTTGGTCCATGTCTTAGTTCCTTTGTCAGTCTTCAAAACTCACCTTTACTTGAGCCAATAACGGTTTTGGTGTTACTTAAGTATTTGCCCAATTTTGGCAAATACCACCTCTATATTGGACAAGAATCAACTCAATCTTGAAGATTTGGATGATATCACGTCCATATACGCAAAGTGAAACTGGATTCTTCGTACCAATTGGCCGATTTTGAGTTTAAAGCCCTAGCTAGGATTTGGAGAGTGATACTTTTCCTTTCCCACTGCTCTACTGACTTGCATGCGATATTTTACTTTATTTTTTTGTCTATGTTTACTTGATTTCTTTCTTTATATATGTTTGATCAGTTATTTTCCTTATTTGTTCATTCGATTTCAACACTATATAAGTCTATCCCCTATTCCTTTTATGGACATATATTTAATCGCAAGATTCACTATAAATTAAAGTTATTGTTCTATCATCCTCTTATTCTCTTATTTTTTAGCTCTGGTTCTTAGCCAGCTGAAAGCCAAGGCCACTGAATTTTGATTTTTCAACTTTTCTTGGTATGAGAACTGCCTAGATTTCATCTGAAGCCCTTGGAAACTCTGATGCCCTAAGATTTTGGGTTCTTGCTCTTTGTTGATATGCAGAGTATTGTGGAGTTGGTTCTTTCTTGTTGTCTGTTTTTATCAACTGATAACTGGTAAGTCTTTTGGCTTTTACAATTTTGTTCTTCAGTGTTCATGATTTGCATATTCTTACCTTTGAAATTCGTGACCAAATGTATTTCTAGGCTACTTATGTGTGCAACCTTGTTAAATTTGCATTTTTTTTGAACCTCTTTAGTATTTGATTTTACCTAAAGCTGTCAGTTCTGAGATATGTTATTTGAATATGCTTCAGTTGGATAATTTAGACCCTCCTAAGTTTATTTAGCCTAATGTGTTGGTACCTGAATGTCTATATTTGGTGTTGACATGAGCTTGCTTCTCTACTCTATTCTGGATTCCTGTAATAATTGATTCGCATGTATAATACTTTTAATCTATGCTAAGACCTTCACTATTAATCATGACTTGCTCCCCTGTTATCGTGTCACTTTGCATGCCTTTGGTTTGCTTGATTCTGTAGTCTTAACGATTATTTGGGACCTTTTGGGTGGCTATCTTATTCTGTGTTTCCTTACAATATTTGATACTGTTTATCTTAGTGATAAATTGGCATGTCTGCTTTCTAGTGTTTTGATGAATATTCAGCATAATTTGGACTCTTAGGCTTTAAACTCTTTAAGTTAGTGATCTACTTAGACTCGTTTGGTATTATGTACCTTTGTATGCTAATCTAAAAAAAACTTATTTCTCCTCTAACTCTTTCAATGTTCTTTCTGCCAATAGGTTACTTCTTGCTAAGTGTTGAACCTGTAATAGCAACCTAACCTTATGTAACAACAAACCCGAGCTCTTGGGTAGGGTGGCCAAATGGGCCATCGAAATGAGTGATTTCGACATAGAATATAAACTAAGGACTACAATTAAGTGATAAGTCTTGGCTGACTCTATGGCCGATTTTAGTCCGAGATTGTTGCCTCTGGCAACCAAAGAGGCACTAATAGTGTCAGAATCGACATCAGAGGTTTGGACCTTATTTATGGACGGAGCTTCCAACATATTAGGGTCTGTGATTGGCATAGTGTAAATCACGCATTCGGAAGAAACCCTAAGGCAAGCCATCACAACGGTCTCTTTAACTAACATTAGCTAAAGGTCCAGTTAGCTAACAGTTTGTTGTGATAGTTTCTTTACGATTTTTTTTAGGTTCATGTGTTTTTCTTTTGTTTTTAGTGTAGGTCATATTAATTTTACCATTTTCTCCATCAATTATCTCAAATAATTCACCATTAACTTAAGTACCAAGTGGCATGGCGGGATGGAGGTGATCCCACTACTCGTAATAAAAATTTTTAGGTTCGAGTTCTGAGACTGGATGAGCGCCTGACATGAAGCATTTCTTGCTTTAATGGGTCGTACACAGTGCACATCAAAATAAGTTTAACAAGAGGGTTATCTTCCCGACACCGAATGGATAGACTGAAAAAATAAATTCTCAAGGGCCAAAAAGAAATGTAAAATCGATAAAGTAACTATGCAAAATTTTGTCAAAGTTCAATGTTGATGCTAGTGTTGATATTACTTGCATTTTAAGTATTATAAGTACTAAATTCATGTATGTTAATTAAGTTGCTATTTTTTTTGGGGTAAATTGATCGCTTCATGTTAAAAAACAATGCGCCTTCACTTTTCTCTTTTTCATTTCAAGCTATATAACACACAAAAAAAAGGAAACTAGAAATTGAAGGAATTGAATGACCATTATTTTATCACTGATGAGGTCCTTCTAAACGAAGATAATCATACATGACTCCTTGAAAGTGAGTGAGAGCTATTGTTTGTAGAGGTGTGCATTTGATTTATCGATTCGATTTTGACCCTTATCGATTATCGATTTATACATATGCTTATTATTATCATTTTAATAAGGTTTTATTTTTTTCGATTTCGATTTATCGATTTTTGGGGCTTATCGATTACATCAATAAGAAAATTTGTGGGATTCCACGAAAAGTATATCGCTATAAACACGCCTAACTTATATGGACAAAAAGAACCTAAAATAAAACGAACACCGTTTATAACATAAGTGTCAACAATAATATGCAACGAAACTAAAGTAAGGGATCAAATGTATGCCACCAACAGTCCAACGGTATAATAAAATAAAAATACATCATTGTCACACCTCCTTTTTTCCCGCGCCCGCAGGGGCGCATAGGAGTTTTTTCAATTAAAGGACAATCGAAACGAGATTTATTATTAAAATTCAGAGTCGCCACTTGGGAGATTTATGGTGTCCCAAGTCACCGGTTTAATCCCGAATCGAGGAAAAGAATGACTCTGTTTAACAGTCAGCGCACCAGAAATCTGGATAAGGAATTCTGTTAACCCGGGAGAAGGTGTTAGGCATTCCCGAGTTCCATGGTTTTAACACGATCGCTCAACTGTCATATTTAGCTTATTTATCTAATTTTAATACATTTGAACCTATGTGCTAATTTTAACTTTGAACCGCTTTTATCATTTATTATTATTTAAAAAAAAGAAAAAGAATTGCAACGTTGTGAGAATGCATCTCAAACTTCGTCACATAAATGTACCCACAGTTTTTGATGTGTTCCGACTTCGTTGAGATTTGGATTTGGGTCACATAAATGTGTACCCGAGTTTAGGGAGATAATATTATTAAATATGCGCCTAAAGATGCTAACGTGATATTATTTTGAGAAAAAACCGTGAAATTCGCTATACGGCCTATCTCGAAATCTAAGCATTTAAGATAACCATCTACTGAGGGCCCCACGAGTTGCGTTTTATTAGGCGAGGCTCATCTCGTTCATTTTAAAAGGGCAATCCTAAAGTGACTACATTTATACTTATTTTTTGTCTCTAAAGAAAAAGAAAAGTCCAAATTAATTACATGCTTGAAAAGGCCGTAACTTATTTATCGGATTATGACAAATGCAAAAAAACAAAATTTGCACTCGAGCGTGCACAAAGGGAGATTATTTCATTCCTAATTCTATTAGTGAATATTACCAAAGCCGAGAATATACTAAAACATGAGATTAACAGCCAATATTTACTACAAAAAAAACAGACTAATTATTCTTTCACTAACTTAGACCAACATTATTAGATAATTGGACCGTTGGAATTAACCGTATGAAATTCAGAACTACTTTTATTGTTTACAATTATTTGAAACTAGAACTATCCTTAATCACTAATTCTTATTCGAAAGTTTGTTAAACTTAAAAGGCATTTGGAAAATCTATTACATTCAAAGGAACGTTGACGTGCCTTGTTCGAACTCAACTCATTTTTCGATTCCAGTTTTCGTGAATTCAAAGTTATATCTCACCAATCAATTAAATCGAAACAATTCTTAGTATTGACTATTTACCAATTCAAATGGCCACAGGTATAAGGAAAATGATTCAAAGCTACCTAAGACGGTCCTAGGTGTAGTCCAAGCTAGTTCAACATCTAGTGACTTATTTTGACTTATGTAAACTAAACAATGGGTGCTAATTTGCGAATTACTATATGTTATGGTCAATATCTACTACATAACCCGATTCAAATTGAATGTGATTTTGAACTACCTTATCCTAATAATATGAACTAACAACTGAAACTATTTAACGATTAAATTCATACAAACACACATCTAATAGTTTAACAATCTAACAGTTTGCCCAAATTAACACACATGATGAACTAACTAATGTTCACGCTATTTCAAGGATTCAATTCAACAGTTCAATATTATATAACGTTTAACAGATAACCCACCTTAAGAAACAATTTTAATTATACACATAACTACCATCTAAAAGCTCTTAAATACTGTCAGTATGTAGCAGTTATACTAATGCTAGGTTGT
>MU683620.1:50916-70245 GCA_026770625.1 Nicotiana glauca
TTATTGGATGCCAAAACATTTGGGTGGAGGCTGCTTCTATTGGAATTTCTGCAGATGAACAGTAGCTTTTTGGTTACTAACTATGACAAATATGTGCTGAATATCCAACATGTTACAATGCTAGTTTCTGGAGTAGATGTAGATGCAAAGAAGGGTACTCTGCTGCCCAGTTTTTTCTACAGCAGTAGGTTTGGTTGGCAAACTGTTGCAGCAATATATGAGGTGAGTGGATATGCTGAGGATCACAGTTTATACGCAAAGGAAAGAATCCAAGCTACTTCAAACATAGAGTACACTCATGTGGAGGTTAACACCTCAATCACACTGAAAATAATACAACCAAGTTCCGACACAGAGTTGCAGCAGAATTTGTTAACCTCGGAAACTCTGAAGCGGAGGTGCACTGATAGGAGCTGATGGTGCACTGTAAAGCTGCTGATCATAATAGTATGTCTGAGAACCACGACCACCTGAAGTACTGTGGGAAACCTGGAGAGCTGACTGAAAAGGCCTGGGAGGATGGCCTCTGCCATACGACTCTCTACCTCCAGACGAGGCACCACTGAATCTACTTGAATGACGGGGCCTTTTATCCGACCCATGACCTCCTCCTTGTGACAGAACCATCTCAACTCAGTGGGCCACATTGGCTGCCTCCTGAAAAGTGATCTCGCTCCCGGCCTCCTTGGCCATCTGAAGACGAATCGGCTGAATAAGACCATCAATAAACCTCCTCATCCTCTCTCTCTCGGTGGGGAGTATTACAAGAGCATGGCGAGCTAGAGCAATGAACCTGGTCTCATACTGAGTGGAGGGGGAGAGGAATCCTGGCCATTCAATCTGATGAGATCAACGGCCTGGATTGATCATTAAAGTGGAACGCCGCCGTTTAGCTTAGGGTGGACCGGGTTGGGGAGATGGTGATGGGTCGGGTCGGGTGAGACGTGAACTTGGCCGTTGGATTGAAACAAATCAAAGGCCTGGATCCAACGTCCAGATACGACGTCGTTTGGATAACGGAGACGGACTAGACCTTAAATGTTTTGGGCCTGACTTAATTTTAATTTAAAAGTTCAGGCCCGGTTCCGAATTTACCCATTATTTTCATTTTTCTTCTTTTTTTCTATTTTCCTTTTAATTCCTAAAATACCAAAATTCCTACATTAAGTTGTAAAAATCAAAATTAAGTTAGAAAAATACTAATTTACCTTTGAATAATTATCACACCAAAATTAAACACTAATCACAAACAAAATCAGGCACTTGGACATTGAATGCCAAAAAATACAAAAATACGTATTTTTGTGATTTTCATTCTTTTAAGAATCAAATATGGTTCAGTTAATTTCTAATTGCACAATTAAATCCTAAATTTGCATGCAACGTATATTTTTGTATTTTTTAATTAATTAAAGCAAAAATAAACATTCACAGATAAGAAATACAGATAATTATCCAAAAATGCCACGCAAATTCTCAAAATTGTATCCAAAGGACATTTGCTTTTTTTTTGGTTTCTTTTGGAGTAGTTTTCGTGAAGCAAAAATCACGTGCTCACAGCTGCCCCTCTTTGTCCAAAAATACGAAAGGTTTTCGTGCAAAGATAAAGTGAGCGGATACGAGCGATTTTTGCTCGTTCGAATACTCCGTGTGAAGTGTTTTTTGAAAGATTTAACCGAACCTTTGCTTCAAAGGTTTCCTACATATCCCTGGCTAAAAGGGAATCAAGTTAATGTAGTTTGGGAAGTTTTGGTAGCTGGGACTACCATGGGACCGCAGTTTGCTGTTACTGCTGCTGCATGCTGTTACTACTACTTTCCGACCTCCTTATTACACCGATGCTAAAAGAAAACAAGAAGCTAGACTAAACTAGGAATTACAAAATCTTATCTATCTTCAAACTTGCTCTTGTAGTTTTCCTTCTAATTTCTGTGGCGGAATTCATGCTGGGGGTATTTTGTTGTGACCCTCCGCATTACTGACTTCTGACTTGATCTTGAGTGTATCCCTCTATTCTACAGGCGGGCTCCTGGATTCAACAACTTAAAATATAACAACCTCCATTCTACATGCGGGCTCCTGACTTCATCAACTTAGAATATAACAACCTCCATTCTACAGGCGGGCTCCTGACTTCAACAACTTAAAATATAACAATCTCCATTCTACAGGCGGGCTCCTGACTTCATCAACTTAAAATATATCAACCTCCATTCTACAAGCAGGCTCCTGACTTGATCAACTTAAAATATAACAACCTCCATTTTACAGGCAGGCTCCTGACTTCATCAACTTAAAATATAACAACCTCCATTTTACAGGCGGGCTCCTGACTTCAATTATAACTTAAAATTTAACAATCTCCATTCTCCAGGCGGGCTCCCGACTTCATCAAATAACTTAAAATTTAACAACCTCCATTCTCCAGGCGGGCTCCTAACTTCAATTATAACTTAAAATTGATAACAACCTCCATTCTCCAGGCGGGCTCCTGACTTCAATTAAAACTTAAAATGATAACAACCTCCATTCTCCAGGCGGGCTCCTGGCTTCTTGAGCTTTTAAAATTTAACAGCCTCCATTCTATTGGCGGGCTCCTGACTTCATCAACTTAAAATATAACAACCTCCATTTTATAGGCGGGCTCCTGACTTGAATTACAACTTAAAATGATAACAACCTCCATTCTCCAGGCGGGCTCCTGACTTCTTCAGCTTTTAAAATTTAATAGCCTCCATTCTATTGGCGGGCTCCTGACTTCATCAACTTAAAATATAACAACCTCCATTTTATAGGTGGGCTCCTGACTTGAATTACAACTTAAAATGATAACAACCTCCATTCTCCAAACGGGCTCCTGACTTCTTCAGCTTTTAAAATTTAACAGCCTCCATTCCACAGGCGGGCTCCTGACTTCTTCTGTGATTGCTTCCCTCAAACTGGTGTTTCATTTCTCTGAAACCTGTTGGGGATAACACCGCTGGGGAATTATTCTCCTTCTTTAAGACTGATTGTTTTCCTTTTTTCAACAATGGTGGGGATGATACTGGTTCCCAGACCCCTATCCTTAAAACTCGGGTTATCTTGCTTCTCTCAAGATTGCTTTCTCTAAAACTTGTATCGCCTTCTTCCGTAAATTGCTGGGGATTCCATTTCCTTCAAAACTTGTGTTATCTTCCATCTTCCCCAAATGGGTATTTGATTTCAAGAAAATTTTCGCAATGAGAGAAAATTTTCTGCCCCAGTTTGATAATCTTCTTTGTGGCCACGTCTTTCCGCCATCAATAACATTTCCTTTCCCTGCTTCAAATCAAAGAAAATTTGTTAGTTTAAAACGTGGCGAGTGGTCATGCCACTCCTGTTGGGGATGGTTTTTCCCTTTCTCCTTTCCCTGCTCTGCGTTCCCTTGCACTATCCAAACTAGCTGGGGATGATATTATTTGTTGGGGACAATATTCCTGCTGCGGATCATTTTTCCCTCTTTTCCTTCCCCGCTCTGTGTTGTTCGACGCTCTTGGTCGATAATCTGCCAGGGATTCTCTCTTCCCGATGATCCTTATTCACAAATTTCTCAACTACTATTTTTTTGCTTTCCTCCATACTTCCCCTAAAATTCTAGACCAATCCATCATTTGGTCCTGCAACAAACGTCTTTTCGTTTTATTGCCTATCTTGGGCCTATTCACATTTTGCTTTGCACCATTTTGGAAACTGGTAGTAAGCTCTGAAAAATCCTTCTAAAAAACAAACTGCTGGAGAAAAAGTCTTTAAACAAAGAAATGAAAAGTGATGACTGCAAAGGATAGAAAAAGAAAAAGTCTTTCTGAACAAATGTTGGGGAGAAGAAAAAGGAAAAGAACTTATCTGAATGGTATAACCAATCCCAATGATCATGTCGTGCATTTCCGGACTAACCAACCCAGTTTGTTTATATCAATCAATCTTTCTGATGGCCTTACTTTGCTGGGGATGCGTAGGCACTCAATTCTTTGCCGAATGTAGATCCTTTCTGCCAATCTTATCTTGCCGCCTCATAGTGCCCTTCGAGGGGTTTTCACTAATGAGACTCTCTCATTTCTCTCAACTCCCATCGCCCTATGGTGCCTGTGATGGTTTTCACCATAAGACTCTCTCATTTTGTTTCTCTCAGCTTTCGTTGCCTTGTGGTGCCCGTGAAGGTTTTCACCGATAATACTCTCTCATTTTATTTTTTTTCTCAACTGGGGATTGGAGTGTTATCAATAAGATTCTCTCTACTGGGGATTCCTTTGGCTATCAATTCCTTCAGCTTATAATCCTTATTCAGTCGGGGATCAGTGTGCTATTCTCGGCTTTCATTTGCCTGACTCGGCACCTCTCGGATACTGATCGGGAGGTCTTTTTTGGATATCAATATGGGTTTTTGGTGTGGGGCTAAATAAAAGGGTATCAAAACTTCAAAATAACTTTGATTTGGTAAAACATTACAACTCTTGGAATCAAACCTTATTTCATATTTAAAACATAACTTTTGCCCCAATTTTCTTGCCTGGGGGATTTTTGATTTTTGTTACACTATGACCGAGCCGTGAGGCGCCTACGTATCCTCTTTGAGGAATCAGGTCGAACATAGTTCACTTGATTCCTTTGTTTTTTCTTGTGGCTTTTCTTTTTGTTTTGTTATTATTTTTCTTTCTTTTTTTTCATTTTCATTAGTGATTCCAAGAGAGGGTATGAAAGAATAAATAAGGCTCAAAAGGGGGGAAGCAAATGTTAAAATGTTTGGATAGAAGAAAAATTGCCTCCGTCATTTCATTCTCCGATAAATGCCAAGTACAAACAAATAAACAACAAACAATTACAATCAAGGAAATCATACATAATATCTCTTGACTGCGTCAGAATTGATAGCCATGTCGATGCATCTTCCCTCGACATCTGTCAAACACAAAGCGCCGTTGGATAACACTCTGGTCACAATGAATGGTCCTTGCCAGTTCAGGGTGAACTTACCTTTTGCTTTAGCCTGATGTGGGAGGATCCGTTTCAATACTTGTTGCCCCACTTCAAATTTCCTGGGACGTACCTTCTTATTATATGCTCTTGCCATCCTCTTTTGATACAACTGGCCACGACATCTTGCTGCCAATCTCTTTTCATCAATTAAGCTCAACTGCTCCAATCGGGCTTTGACCCATTTATCATCATCAATCCCAGCCTCAGCGACAATCCAGAGGGACGAAATTTCAACTTCTGCCGATATCATTGCTTCAGTTCCGTATACCAACAAATAAGGAGTTGCACCTACTGAAGTGCAGACAATAGTGCGATAACCCAACAATGCAAACGGTAACTTTTCATGCCATTGCCTAGACCCTTGTACCATCTTCCTCAATATATGCTTTATGTTCTTGTTGGCTGCCTCAACTGCTCCATTCGCCTTGGGACGATACGGGGTGGAATTATAGTGTGTAATCTTGAACTGTTGACACACTTCTTTCATCAAACTACTGTTAAGATTAACACCATTATCCGTGATGATCACCTTTGGGATCCCAAATCTACAGATGATATGGGAATGAACAAAATCCACTACTGCCTTCTTGGTTACCGACTTGAAAGTTTTAGCCTCAACCAACTTAGTGAAATAGTCGATGGTTACCAGAATGAACCTTTGACCGTTGGAAGCTGCCGGCTCAATAGGTCCAATGACATCCATGCCCCATGCGACAAATGGCCATGGTGCTGACATTGTATGCAATTCTGTTGGCGGAGAATGAATCAAATCTCCGTGTATCTGACACTGATGGAATTTTCGCACAAAACTGATACAATCACGCTCCATAGTGAGCCAATAATACCCTGCTTGAAGAATCTTCTTCGCCAATATGTATCCGCTCATATGTGGCCCACAAACTCCAGCATGTACCTCTGTCATAACTGTCGCGGCTTGACTATCATCTATACATCTCAGCAATCCCAAATCTGGTGTTCTTTTGTACAACACTCCTCCACTGAGGAAAAATCCATTTGCCAATCGCCGAATGGCTCTCTTTTGATCTCCGGTGGCCTGCTCCGGGTATATCCCCATCTTGAGGTACTCCTTAACATCATAGAACCATGGCTTGCTATCCAGTTCTTCCTCTATCATGTTACAATAAGCATGCTGATCACGAATCTGAATATGCAACAAGTCAACATGAATTTTGTCTGGGTGGTGCAACATTGATGCTAAGGTGGCCAAAGCATCGGCAACCTCATTATGAACTCTTGGAATGTGTCTGAACTTCACTGACCAAAATCGCTTGCTCAGATCGTGCAAAAATTGTCGATATGGTATAAGCTTCAAATCCCGTGTTTCCCATTTACCTTGAATCTGATGCAGTAGGAGGTCCGAGTCTCCCAAGACCAAGACGTCCTGAACATCCATGTCCGCAGCTAGCCGTAAACCCAAAATGCATGCCTCATACTCGGCTATGTTGTTGGTACAATAGAAATGTAGCTGAGCCGTAACAGGATAATGATGTCCTGTTTCAGAAATAAGTACCGCTCCTATTCCAACTCCCTTTGCATTTGCAGCTCCGTCAAAGAAAAGCTTCCATCCTGGTTCCTCGGTTAATTCTAACTCATCTATATGCATCATTTCTTCATCAGGAAAATACGTCCTCAATGGCTCATATTATTCATCAACAGGATTCTCAGCCAAGTGATCGGCCAATGCTTGGGCTTTCTTGGCCGTCCTCGTTACATAGATAATGTCGAACTCCATGAGTAATATTTGCCATTTCGCCAACCTCCCTGTAGGCATAGGCTTCTGGAAAATATACTTCAATGGATCCAAGCGCGAGATGAGATAAGTAGTATAGGATGACAGATAATGGTTCAATATCTGTGCCACCCAAGTTAGGGCACAACATGTCTTCTCAAGCTGAGTGTACTTAACCTCATAGACTGTAAACTTCTTGTTGAGATAATAGATGGCTTGTTCCTTCCTTCCTCTAATGTAGTGTTGCCCTAGTATGCAACCAAATGAATTCTCCAGGACCGCTAGATAGAGAATCAACGGTCTCCATGGCTCGGGTGGAACCAACACGGGTGGGTTTGATAGATACCCTTTGATTTGGTCAAATGCTTCTTGACATTCTACCGTCCATTCTACCGTATCATCTTTCTTCAGTAGCCAAAAAATGGGTTCACAAGTTGCCGTGAGTTGAGCGATGAACCTGCTGATATAATTCAACCTTCCCAACAGACTAATTACTTCTGTTTTGTTCTTCGGCGGTGGCAATTCTTGGATGGATTTGATCTTTGACGGGTCCAACTCAATGCCTCGTTGACTGACAATGAATCCCAACAGCTTCCCAGATGGAACACTGAATGCACATTTGGCCGGGTTGAGCTTAATATTGTACTTTCGAAGTCTTTGGAAGAACTTCCTTTGGTCTGCTACGTGGTCTTCCTGACGCTTGGATTTTATGATCACATCATCCACGTACACCTCAATCTCTTTGTGTATCATGTCATGAAACACAGTAGTCATTGCTCTCATGTACGTTGCCTCGGCATTCTTCAAAGCAAATGGCATTACCCAGTAGCAATAAGTTCCCCATGGCGTAATGAACGCCGTCTTTTTCGCATCTCCTTCATCCATCAGAATCTGATGATACCCAGCATAGCAATCCACAAAAGACCCGATCTCACGTCCGGCACAATTGTTGATCAAAATATGGATGTTGGATAATGGAAAGTTATCCTTTGGGCTTGCCCTGTTCATATTGCGGTAATCGACACATACTTTGATCTTCCCATCTTTCTTCGGCACTGGCACCATATTATCTAACCAATCAGGATATCGGGTGATGCGAATAAACTTTGCCTGCAGCTTCTTGGTTACTTCTTCTTTAATCTTCACACTCATTTCTGTCTTGAACATCCTCAATTTCTGCTTGACGGGAGGGCATATCGGGTCAGTGGGTAATTTGTGAACCACTAGATCGGAGCTTAAGCCCGACATGTCATCATACGACCATGCAAAAATATCTTTGCATTCAATGAGTGTTTTGATTAATTCTTCCCTGATATCTGGTCCAATGTGGATGCTTATTTTGGTTTCCCTGACATCGTCGGCATCCCCTAAATTGACAGCTTCAGTGTCATTCAAATTGGGCTTAGGTTTCTCTTCGAACTGGCTTAATTCTCTGTTTATCTCTTTAAAGGCTTCATCTTCATCGTATTCCGATTCATCATCATAATCGACCTCTTGTACAATTAGTTCGGAATCAGATTGATTTTTTAGACTAGGTTGAAAATCCGTTATGCATGCCATGTCATTAGAACCAGTATAAAGAGAACTGTTCAGAAAGAGAAAAGAAGAAAACAAAAATAAGAAGAGAAAACTTTCACTTTATTAAAATGCGGGATAACATAGTTTCACATTTTTGCCGAATACAAAATAAAACAAGAACTGGATTACAACTCTGGGATAATCCAGAAAACAAGAAAGAAAAATCCAGAGCCTACTACCAAGACTCCCTTCGGGTAGGAAGAGGAGTAGCCGTCCAATTGTTGATATTGGTCCTAGGCCCCACAAACTGTATATCTGCCTTACTGGAACTTTCTCCAACTTCTATCACGTTGACGTCAGCGAACAACCTTTCAAAACCCTGATTCAAATCTGCATTTGACCCAATCAGCGGTCCGAGAACTTTGGGGACTGACAACCTTTTGATGCCTTCTCTAACAAAGGATCTGGAGAGACGCGGAACCGGTTTGGGAAGAACCCAAACTCTCTTCTTCAATTTTTGAGCCCGTCTTACATCTACAGCGGTGGGCTTGAATCCCAGCCCAAAAGTGTCCAGATTCTTGGGCAAAGAAACTGGCTGGATAATACCCTGCAGATCAACCCCCAAACCTTTTCCTGGTACAAACCCGTTATTTAACATTTTTGAGGCTATCATGAAGGTGGCCGCTGTGATTATGGGAAGTGGAAGGTCCTCGCCTTCAGAAATTTTTATCTACTGAGACTGCATCAAAAATCTGGTAAACCCATGGACCTTTGTCGTCATCGGTTTCTATGAATGGCACAATGACATCACCCACAGTGCCTGTACCGTCATCCCCGTGCACCACTATTTCTTGCCTGTCCCACTCAAATTTCACCATCTAGTGCAATGTAGAAGGCACTGCTTTGGCGGCATGGATCCAGGGTCGCCCCAGTAGAAGATTGTATGATACTGCCACGTCTACCACTTGGAATTCCATGGTGAATTCCACTGGACCAATGGTCAATTCCAGTATGATATCCCCCACCGTGTCAGTACCACCCCCGTCAAAACCTCGGACGCAGACGTTGTTCCTGTGAATTCGGTCATGATCAACCTTCAGCTTGTTTAGAGTAATCAAAGTACAGATGTTGGCGCTTGACCCATTATCAATCAATACTCAGGTGACCACCGAGTCTTCGCATTTTGCGGTCAAGTATAGGGCATTGTTGTATTCTGTACCCTCTACTGGCAATTCATCATCAGAAAACGTCACACGGTTTACCTCGAAGATTTTGTGCACTATCCTTTCCAAATGGTTCACTGAGATTTTGTCTGGAACATGGGCTTCGTTCAGGATCTTCATCAGTGCCTGGAAATGGTCGCTGGAATGGATCAACAATGATAGTAACGAAATTTGTGCTGGGGTCTTTCTTAACTGCTCCACATTGGAGTAGTCTTGTGCCTTCATTTTCTTCAAAAACTCATCAGCCTCTTCCTCCATCACTGGCTTCTTTACCACCGATGGATTGGACCTTCTTAACTCTACGGGAGCAAAACACCTTCCCGAACGAGTTAACCCCTGGGCCTCATATATTTCTTCCACAATCTCCTTCCCCGAATACATTACCATCGCTTGACTGTAGCTCCATGGCACGGCTTTCTCGCTGGTTATCGACAACTGCAGTACTGGCCTGATAACAACTGGCCCTATGCATGCTGGCTTGCTCGGTTTCCCTTGCACCGTTACTTTGGCCGGCTCTGGATTCTTTGCAACAGTAGGCAAACTCTTCCCCATCACCACCACCAGCTTGACATCTACCTTTTCCAACTGTACTACTGCTTCCCCACCGGTCGACTTTTCTTTTGGACTGGCACGGATCATCATTACTGACTGTGAGGGTTTCTTTAGCTCCCCTCCTTCGTGCACAAGTTTGATCATGTGGGCTTCGTGGTGTGCTGGCAATGGGTTCTGATTGATGTTGGATTCTTCTGGTGTCTGAACCTCGATCCTATTGGTGTCAATAAGATCTTGCACTGCAGTTTTCAACTTCCAACACTTCTCGGTATCATTTCCGGGAGCCCTCGAACAATATTCACAGCTTACCGAGTGGTCTATATTTCTAGGAAGAGGATTTGGCAACCTGGGCTCAACAGGACTCAAAAGGCCTAACTGCCTCAGTTTGTGGAACAGAGCAGTATAGGTTTCTCAAGGTTCTCTGCCTTTGCACCCTTTTATTTTTGAAAGCATGATTCCCCCGGAAACCTGGCCTTGAAGGATTCCTGTAGGCCGTTGGTGGTGGATATGTGTTTTGTGGAGGTGGGTATGTTTTTTGTGGAGCCGGCGCGCGCCATTGCGAGCGAGCTGGAGGCTGGGTATATATCTGGGCTTGATGGACGAAGAAATGTGGTTCTTTTGGTGGGTAGTAGGGCTGTGGAGGGTAATTTGGAGTGTGTGGGTAATTTGGGTGATGGGGTCTGGATTGGTAGTGAGGGGAAGGACCTCTCGATCTGGACCAATTACCTGCCTCTACCGTTGCGACCTCTTCTCTTCTCTTCTTCCCGAGCGTACCTCCTATGCCGCTCTGAATGGCCTGAGTGGTTGCTTTAATTGCCGAATAGCTCAGGATCTTATTGGACTTAAGTACCTCTTCGATCATACCGCCCATTTTCATCACCTCGTTGAAAGATTTGCCAACTGACGTCACCAAGTGACCAAAGTAAGTTGGCTCTAGAGTCTGCAGAAAGTAGTCCACCATTTCCCCCTCTCTCATCGGAGGATCAACTCTTGCTGCCTGTTCTCTCCACCGGAACCTAAATTCCCGGAAGCTTTCCCCGGGCTTCTTCTCAAGTTTCAGCAATGTGAGACGGTCAGGGACGATCTCAAGGTTATACTAAAAATGACCTGCGAATGCTTGTGCTAGATCATCCCAGGTGTACCACCGGCTCGGATCCTGTCTTGTGTACCATTCTAGTGCAGACCCGCTCAGACTTTGACCAAAGTAAGCTATCAGCAGCTCATCTTTACCACCTGCTCCTCTCATCTTGCTGCAAAAACCTCGCAGATGTGCCATTGGATCGTCGTGCCCTTCGTATAGATCAAACTTTGGCATCTTGAACCCTGCCGGCAATTGAACGTCAGGGAAAGGGCACAGGTTCTTGTAGGCCATGCTGAACTGATTGCCTAACCCGTGCATGTTTCTGAAGGACTACTCCAAGCTTTTAAATTTTTGAAGCACTTCGTCCTGCTCTGGGCTCTTAGCCGGCTTTTCAATCTCTGCCGGGACCTCAAAGTGGGGATTATAGGCATGTGGCTCGGGTGCTTTGAATGTCAATTCAGGAGGGTAATATTGGTTATCGTGAGCCTAAAACAGTGGCTCACTGGAAGATCTTTGTAGTATGGCTGGTGGGGATGTCACGAAAACGGGAACATTTGGTGGGGGAAGGTTCTGATTGGGTGGTGGAGCTTGGGGATCATAGGGATTTCTTCCCTGATAGTAGTGGTAACTTGGGAAGCTTATTGAAGGGCCGTGTGGAGGGTATTCCGGCGTGTGTCCTGGTGGGAGAGTAGGAGTAATGGGTGGTTCGGGCCCCTTCTGTACCCTATCCAAGGCTAGCTGTATTTCGTTCATCTCCAGTCTCATTTTTTCCATTGCCTCTTTCAGCATCTGACTTTCCGTCTTTTCCTCCTCAACACTATTTTCTGAGTTAGTCATGCTTTTCGATATAGGCCCTTTAGATCTTGTTTGATAATGGTATGGTGCCAGTATGCTTTAACAAACTAACTGTTTGAAACTAGAAAAACAACAAACTTGTCAGCGTTAGAGTTTTAACATATATTGCAATTGCACGTAACGGGATGCAGTGTTCCTAGTCAGTTCAACCATTTTTAACATGTCTTTGCTCTGACCGCATGCATCATCCCGGCTTATTTTATTTGTGCTTTTTTCAAGTGTTTCTGAAACCTTCCATTATTTCTTTTTTTCCCTTTTTTCTTTTTCTTTTATTCACTTTTTTCTTTTCTTTGCTTTATTTAGCGGTGATCGAATTTTATGTGGATTGCCTACGTATCATGTTCCCGCATGAATCAGACCGCGCGTAGTTCTGCCACATGAATTTTTTTCACTTCTAAACAAAATATTTTCCATTGATTTTTAATATAATTTTCTTTTTGGTACAAGACTCGAAAAGCAGGGGTGCATAAGGATTAAAAAAACCAAACCTGAGTCAAACCGACTTTTAGGATGGAAGGAAAAACAACAAGACCCAATACCAAAAGACTCTTACAGACTCAAAACAACAAAAGCATAATGAAAAGGACTGATAACTAGAATACGACTTCGATCTCTGTAGTAGAATCCACTAGCATAATCAAGGCTCTTGTTCCTGTGGATGACCCCCAACATTGCGGTATATCCTCTCCAAATCTGCAGATATATGACGAGCAACGCTCAATGATACTTCTGCAAACCATTCGGGTGTCATTCCCTGACAACTCTTGCATGCTCTTGAGGTGTAGGTGGCTACCTCGAGGATCTTTCCCTTAACGTATTCCTGAGCCACATGCAACTTTTGATTTTACTGACCACGGGTCTCAGCTAGATCCAGCGCATCACGCTCGCGGTCCAAGGCCATATCTTTTTGGCGCCGAGCTTCTAACGACTCCCCTTCCAACCGATTGATCATACTTTGGTAGTGATGTCTTTCTACTTCAAACTCTGCGATCTGGCTCTCCTTGCTTGATTCAACTTCCTCTAACTAATCCCTCAAACCCTTGATTAGTGGAGCATAACTCATGCGCTCATGCTCACGGATTACCTTGAATTGGGCTTCTCTCTCTTCTCGTTGCTGAGCGGTTGTGATTATGTTCTTCCTTCGAATTTGGGATTTGAGTGCTTGCCTCTCTCGTGCCCACTGAGCTTTCTCTTTCTCAAAAGCATCATACAACAGATCCCTGTCAACTTTAACGATGCCGAGCTCTTCTTATAGTGCTCCAAAATCAGATTCATAACCCTTTTTCATCTCTTCCGAAGCCAGCACAATTCTGTTCTGAATCTCAGCCTCCCACTCTGTGGTGCTTTTTACGACTGTCCCTGGTCTATCTGCGAGAGCATCTTGATTATAGAACTACTCAAGATAAGAAGGATTCAACTCACCCCTTTCTTGATCTGCCACCATGGTGCCACGCTCGAGTATCTTAGTGCCATTCCAAACACGTTGAGCATAATCTTCACGAATAGGATCCTCTGATGTTGCTTCCCAGATAAATATTTTCATAGCCTCTACCGGGGGCACTATTTTCTGTGACCCAACTGACGTAGAACTCTCATGGGAACATATGGTTGATAACCTCGAAGCCCCATTAAGATTAGAAACGGATGGCAAGATGACTTATAGATGACATATTCTGCGGTGAACCAAGGATAATTCCATGTGATCTGGTCATCTGTTAAGGAGTGAAGATACTCTTTCCAATCATTCACACTTTCTGGGAAAATGCGGATCTCCAGCTCACTCTTCAATCTAGAATTATACTTGCGAACATGTTTACCCCAACAAGTACGGTGGTCTACCCGATATGGACAACGAAAATGATGATCCATGAACCACATCTGGAGTAGGAGGTTGCAACCTTCAAAGAAACCTTTTCCTTCCCAACACCTGGTCAGGGTGCGAAAGATATCTGCTAACACCATTGGAAGAATGGAGGAATCATTTCTTTTCATCATGGCTATGACTATCCCAGATAACCGAATGTTGATTTTCTGATCCTCTCTCGGGAAGACCATGCACCCCAAGAAAGCTACAATGAACGCTTTCCATCCATGGCCTCGCCATGTGTGTTGGTTTTGTTTGTTAATTAGCTTCTTACCATATTTTGAGAACCCCCCTTCATGCCCGTACCTGTCATACAATAAATCTAGGCGGACCTGCCCTTGCGCCACATGTGCTATCTCGGTGTGGCTGATCCACATCTGCTCAAGGAACTTAGTAGGAGTAACGTCCCTGGGAGCCAAAAGTCTCTTTGTTCGACTTTTACTCCCCAAATCGGTATATTCAATGAATTCCTCCAAAGTAGGAGTCATTTCAAACCCATTGAGACGAAACACATTATTCTTCGGGTCCCAGAAATAAATCAAAGCTTCGATGAGTTCTCGTTTGGGCTCGATCTCCATAATGTTTACCAAGTTTTTCAAATGATCTTTGATCTTTCCTTGCTCAAACCCATCCATGTTGTTCCACCATCGCTCTAATAACCTGGGCACTTTGTCGACAATTTTAAACGGTGAGTGCTCTTCATCTCTCAACCTCTTGTCAGGTCTCCCACTAATTGAATCCATATTGCACCTATATGAATAAAGTTATGAGGTCGGGTCCAAATCTTTAACTCGAAGAAATGACACCAAACAGACTTTTGGATAAGACAACAGACAAACTTTATATGATAAAAGGGCTAGACTCTGGAAGAATTAACTCAGGTATCTTGCCGAGGAAACAAAAATGGGCGGACAAAGGGCAAAATGAACCCGAAAATGTGAAATTTTATGCTCCCTTTTTTTTTTTGAAATATGTGGGCTGAACCCGATGGAGGTTGCCTACGTATCTCACATCCGATGAGAATCAAGCCCACGTAGTTCGGGCAAGAAAAATAAATTAAATTTGAAAACAAGACTCTTTTCTTTTGTTTTTCAAATAAATCAAACTAAAAAATAACACTTTTCTTTCTTCATTTTTCAAAATTTTGGCAGAGTTTTGTCACTACTTGGGCATTGTTTTTTTTAAATGAGTAGTTATCTCTCTACACTGCTATTTTTTCTTTCTCTTTTCTTTTTTTTTTTCACGATTTTCCAGTATTTCCCATTTTTAGAAGCCGGTCAGCATGCAAGTCTAAAGCAAATAAATGCATAAAACAAACAGGATGCAGCATGATGGTCTTTTCATTTCAGGTCGCTTGTCCTAGACGGAGCCAACCCCTGTGTTGAGTCCCCTAAGTCAAATGCACATGATGCAAATAAACGTTCCTACTAGGGATCCGGCATGAGGTTTTGTTATACTAGGTTTAATGCCTGGGGTGTGAGGCGTATCTAGACTAGCCATAAAACGAGCGGACAACTCGAGTTGGGAAAGGGTAGCGTACCGGGAGCAATACTTCTCCGGCTTAACTACTGGACCCTCCCCGTTCTTAAATATGCGTTACTGATAATCCTTCACTGGGGGCCCAGGCCCACTGGCTTTATCTTAACAAATAATGGGGCGCGTATCCGCGATTCCCGAGGTTGTATTCAGAAGACTCAGAGGGGGTACGCAAGAATGCAGTTTATATACACAATTCAAAAATTATCAAAGCGGTAAAAGCATCATTTTGCACATATAACATGAAACATGTAGAAAATCAGATAATATACAATCCAAATACAACAAATATACCAAGCTCGAATTCTTGAACCCTGAACCAAAGATCCGGGTTTTATCCCCAGCAGAGTCGCCAGAGCTGTCACACCTCCTTTTTATCCGCGCCCGCAGGGGCGCATAGGAGTTTTTCCAATTAAAGGACAATCGAAACGGAATTTATTATTAAAATTCAGAGTCGCCACTTGGGAGATTTATGGTATCCCAAGTCACCGGTTTAATCCCGAATCGAGGAAAAGAATGACTCTGTTTAACAGTCAGCGTACCAGAAATCCGGATAAGGAATTCTGTTAACCCGGGAGAAGTTGTTAGGCATTCCCGAGTTCCGTGATTCTAACACGATCGCTCAACTGTCATATTTAGCTTATTTATCTGATTTTAATACTTTTGAACCTATGTGCTAATTTTAACTTTGAACCGCTTTTATCATTTATTATTATTTTTTTTTAAAAAAGAATTACAACGTTGTGAGAATGCATCTCGAACTGCGTCACATAAATGTACCCGCAGTTTTTGATGTGTTTCGACTTTGTTAAGATTTGGATTTGGGTCACATAAATGTGTACCCGAGTTTAGGGAGATAACATTATTAAATACGCGCCTAAAGATGCTAACATGCTATTATTTTGAGAAAAAACCGTGAAATTCGCTATACGGCCTATCTCAAAATCTAAGCATTTAAGATAACCATCTACTGAGGGCCCCGCGAGTTGCGTCTTATTAGGCGGGGCTCATCTCGTTCATTTTAAAAGGGCAATCCTAAAGTGACTACATTTCTACTTATTTTTTGTCTCTAAAGAAAAAGAAAAGTCCAAATTAATTACATGCTTGAAAAGGCCATAACTTATTTTTCGGATTATGACAAATACAAACAAAAACTTTGCACTCGAGCTTGCACAAAGGGAGATTATTTCATTACTAATTCTATTAGAGAATATTACCAAAGCCGAGAGTATAATAAAACATGAGATTAACAACCAATATTTACCAAAAAAAAATAGACTAATTATTCTCTCACTAACTTAGACCAACATTATTAGATAATTGGACCGTTGGAATTAACCGTATGAAATTCAGAACCACTTTTATTGTTTACAATTATTTGAAACTAGAACTATCCTTAATCACTAATGCTTATTCGAAAGTTTGTTAAACTTAAAAGGCATTTGGAAAATCTATTACATTCAAAGGAACGTTGACTTGCCTTGTTCGAACTCAACTCATTTTTCGATTCCAGTTTTCGTGAATTCAAAGTTATATCTCACCAATCAATTAAATCAAAACAATTCTTAGTATTGGCTATTTACCAATTCAAATGGCCACAGGTATAAGGAAAACAGTTCAAAGCTACCTAAGACGGTCCTAGTTGTAGTCCAAGCTAGTTCAACATCTAGTGACTTATGTAAAGTAAACAATGGGTGCTAATTTGCGAATTACTATATGTTATGGTCAATATCTACTACATAACCCAATTCAAATTGAATGTGATTTTGAACAACCTTATCCTAATAATATGAACTAACACTGAAACTATTTAACTATTAAATTCATACAAACACACATCTAATAGTTTAACAATCTAACAGTTTGCTCAAGTTAAACACACATGCTGATCTAACTACTGTTCACGCCATTTCAAGGATTCAATTCAACAGTTCAATATTATATAACGTTTAACAGATAACCCACCTTAAGAAACAATTTTAATTATACACATAACTACCATCTATATGACATGAAAACATATAACTACTATCAATTAAAATGCAGGCAGTCTTCAGTTGAACATTAAACCCTTCAAACATTTCATTTCAAACTTCAACGAGCTTACATCAATGTGGTTCAGGGTAGTGTACCTGGTATTGGAATATAAGAAGAAGAGGGGGATGAGAATCAAGCAGCAATGGCAAACAACACAGCAACAGAAACAGTAACAGATTGGCCCAGCAACAGATTTAGAATACCAGCAGAATCCCAGCAAACACACCAATGAAACAGTGACAAATGACCCAACCAAACTTAGGAAACAAACCAAATGACACCCCAGCAATATCCCAGAAATAAACTAGCAATCACAAATAGAACAAGATGAACCAGAAGTGCAAAAGATGCAATGGACTGTTCTGATTTTCTGTTGTTTAACACTCAAAATAGAACACTCTCTCAAACTACTGATCTCAGGACAAAAGACAGACTGTTTTCACTCTCTGAAACTGAACTCTTGTGTTAAAAGTCAGCCAACTTTCTAAGCTCTCAATACTGATTTTCTAATGTTTAAAATCCAACCAACTCAAATTTTCCTAACTCTCAACTTTTAGAGTCAAAATCCCCTGCTTAATTAGTCCCAAATGACTCCTATTTATACCTAGACTCTACTGACTGTCCAGCTACTAAGAGCATTTCAAAAATCAGAAAACCTTTGCAATATTCCCTGACAGCCACTACAGTATGTCTTGTTTTAATTCAGAGGTTATGAGTACTTATTGTTTAATCACTACCTTTTAAACCCTCCCATACTATTCTTGATTATTCTATAAGCACTCAACAAGAACTGTCAGTACCCATCATCCCTTAACCTCATTATTTTATTGCCTAACATGGGCAACCTGATTTAGATTTCAACCTTGCCCTGACAACCTTATGAAATGGTGCCCATAACTTCTATTTTCTGACCTTAAGAGTGTTTTAAACAGTCATCAACCCCCCATTACTGATTAAACTATTTCATTAGTTTAATCAGTTCACCATTTCCTTAATCTAATGGTTCATCAGTTTAAAGCTCACAAAAATAAACCAAAGAACACCATTAACTAATCTGTTTCAACAACATTCAAACATCAAAGCCAATCAATTACTGAGATGAAACGAATTGAAGCCAATGAGACGACACATATATTTAACTGAATTTGAAACCAACAAGAATGACTAATCAATTTAATTCAACATGACGAACAAACTTAATTCATCATGAACAGACTCAACTCAACTCATTTGATAAACTAACCTATACGAACAAACTTTAATTCATCACCGACACAGAAACATAAATGAAGCAGGAAGAGAAATAGATGAAAACGATGATTTCAAACAAAAATGAACCAAAATTTCAAGGAACTTAAACAAAGAAACGGAAAGAAAAGAAGAAGAAAAATACCGGAAATAAGTCATATCGAACAAAAACCGCAAAATCCTTCAAACTCTTTGGCCGGGGTGGACCTTAATCATGTGTTCTCAAAGTGAAAACACATGGCTAAGGTCCAGCTCGCTCCAAATCTTTGCCATCCTATTGAATCTTCGAGTTAACAGGACCAGGGCTTCGATCTTTGACTCGACATTCTAGTGGTTTGAGGGGTATTTGAGGGGAAATACTGGTGGACTAAGGACCAGGGAAGCATGGGGGTCAACGGGTGTAAATTTGGGGCTAATCGGAGAAGACATGGTTTGGGGAGGGATTCTTCGATCGAAGATTCGACCAGTTCTGGGATGATTCGAGAGACTAGGGGTAGGGATTTGTGTTGAGGGTGGTATGGGGGTCTAATAGTGTTAGTACGATGGCCAGCGGCATTGTTACCGCCGGTTTTAGGCGGAAGCAAAGGGGACAGCTAGGGTTTGGTGGGGGTTGTCTGTTCAGTCTCTGAGAGAGAGACGAGGGTGGGGGTAGTGGCTTGGGGGGCGGGGG